>BLSH010345135.1:220761-236614 GCA_018402905.1 Glandirana rugosa | reverse complement strand
GTACATACCCCCCCCCCTCGACTGGCCTTCCCTTCGGTACACGAAAGACTGTTTCCGGTGTGTTGTTAGTGGAGTGTGTACGTGATTGGACGGTTAATGTTACTTAGTGATGGGTTATGTCGAGAGACTGTGTTGTAATTTACCCTTTAATGGAACAGTAGCATAATCGCTATGTAATATAAGTTCAGAGAGCTGTATTGGGTAGTGATTCATTGTAATTGGCAGGTTAGTGCATGTGTGAGGTGATTGTTGTGTGGCCTTTGTCAGAAAGCACATGGCTTCCCTTCCGGTCAGCTCCCCCCCCCCATACATGCATGCCTTTCCTATTGTATAGTTTGAATGTAAACAAGTGTGTCATTGATTGGTGATATTGTATTGAGTTCATGTCATGTGACTGTGCCTTGGAGGCTGATTGGCTGATTGTGAAGCCATCAGTCCCTTTTGTTAAACCTGTCTGACCAGTATAAATAAAGACAGCAGCCATGGAAAAAGCAGGACAATCCCTGCGAACGGCCATGTGAGATGAAGCAATCTGTGTCTGTGTGTCTGTCTGCTTCAACACAGGTCGATCAAATGCATTATGCAAAAGAGCTGAAAAATGCGCTTATTAGCGCAGGCAAATTATAATGCATACAAGGTATTATAATTGCCCATACAGTATGTAAAAGAACAATTATAAGAAAAATAATACAAATTGAAAAAATAAATATAATAATTACTAATCACCACTACAACAGTTACAGTATCCCTAATCACCGCCACACCAGTTACAGTATCCCTGATCCCCACCACACTAGTACCAGTCATATTGTCCCTGATCATTGACACCCACTCAGTGGTGGTAATTTACTATAGCGCCGGCCACAAAATATCGGCAAAATTGCAGCGATTTGCGGTAAATAGCGCTAAAAGGCCGCAAATGCACGGTTAATAGTAAAACTGTATTCACGATAGTGCTGGCGGCAAACTACTCCCAAACTCAAATTCACAATAGCTCCCAGGCAACAAATCTTTACTCTACTCTGGACCTGGAGAAGTACACATGGAAATAATGTTTGGAGCATGATAATGATCCCCTAAATTGTACTAAAATGTGCGGTATATTGTTTAAAGATAATCTGTGTTTAAACCGTGTGAAAAAGTGATTTCTACACTGAAATATGTTAAGTCTGAGAAGAGATAAATTCCCTGTCTCTTTACTCCTAGGGTTATAGAACAGCTGAGCACAACTGAGCATGCTCAGGCCTGAAATTCCTCAAATTTTTACTCCCATGGAGTGATTACAGGACCCTATAGTAAATACCAAAATGAGAGCTGTTTTAAAGAGAGTTTTTTTGGGATGAAAATGAAAGTCTATGTAGCCCAATGCAAGTTTCAGCCATTCATTCTAATGGTACAATTGTAACTTCCCCAAATAAATCCTTTTCATGTTGAGATGAAATGTATCTTTTTTTTTTCTCTCAAAGAAATTGTACTGGCAACAATGTTGCTCCTTCATAATCTATTTTGTGTTTTAGGATGCTAGAAGGTGTAATGTTTTCACGTTTTGGTTAACTATTTTTTTCTCTGTCACTTTCACTTGTTGTTCTCCATTTTACAAAAATATTTCCCCAAACTCACACAGGTGTCTTTACAAATCAAAAACAATATCATTGCTTATGGAAATGTAAAAAGAGTCACAATTTTATATATTTTTTTTATTATTTCCAAATGATCATAATTTGAGCCCAAAAGATGTGATGTGTACCAACATCAGAAATAAAAAGGTCTGATTTCTGGGAAATTCCACACTCACCCACCAAATATTACAGAATAAATCAAGAAGAATAACCCCTGACTAATGTAATTCCACCACCTATTTGTCCACGGAAATGCAGTATATATGTGTAGGAGGGGCTCACATGCACCAGCTCGGTGGCTCATAAAGTAGCACAACTGGCTGGCAATGCACAGTTCCATTGTTCGAATCCCAGACATGCCACTTCATGTAGAGATATTGTGTGTTCTCCCTATATTGATAAACCACTCAGGGCCTTATCTAAATGTAGTATTTATGTGTAGGAGGGTTCCACCACCATTGCAAATCTTGCCAGATACACTATTTAGCCAAAAGTATTGGTACACCTGCCTTTACGCACACATGAACTTTAATGGCATCACAGTCTTCGTCCATAAGGTTCAATATTGAGTTGGTCCACGCTTTGCAGCTACAACAGCTTCAACTCTTCTGGGGAGGCTGTCCACAAGGTTTAGGAGTGTATCTATGGGAATGTTTGGCCATTCTTCCAAAATTACATTTGTGAAGTCAGGCACAGATGTTGGATGAGAAGACCTGGCTCGCAGTCTCCGCTCTAATTCCACCAAAAGGTGTTCTATCTGTTTGAGGTCAGGACTCTGTGAAGGCCAGTCATGTTCCTCCACCCCAACCTCCCTCATCCGTGTCTTTATAGACTTTGCTTGGTGCACTGACGCCTTATGAGTTCCCTTCACTGGAACTAAGAAGCCAAGTCCAACCCCTGAAAAACAACCCCACATCATAATCCTCCCTCCACCAAATGATTTGGACCAGTGCACAAAGCAAGGTCCATAAACACATGGGTGAGCGAGATTGGGATGGAGGAACTTGACTGGCCTGCACAGAGTCCTGACCTCAACACAAAAGAACACCTTGGAGATGAATTAGAGTGGAGACTGCAAGTTAGGTCTTCTCGTCCAACATCAGTGCCTGGCCTCACAAATGCACTTCTGGAAGGATAGTCAAACATTCCCATAGACACACTCCTAAACCTTGTGGACAGCCTTCCCATAAGAGTTGAAGCTGTTATAGCTGCAAAGGGTGGGCCAACTCTATATTAAACCCCGGGCTGCCATTATAGTTCATGTGTGTGTAAAGGCAGGTGTCCCAATACTTAGGACAATATATTGTGTATTGCTTGGGACACTGAGCATGGCAATGGACTTAGGGCTGGTTCACACCACAGAGATGCACACTACATGTGTGAAGCTGCTCACTGGCTAAGTAGCTAGCAATTCTGCTTAGCAGCCCTGTGGTCACTGGTTCAAATCGACAACATGCCAATGCTTGTGTTGTAGTTTATATGTTCCCCTTGTGTGGGTTTCTCACCGCAATCCAAAGACATGCTGTAATTTTATTTGTCTCCTGTCAAAATAGTCTCTAATGTAAGCAAGTAATTTTGGACTTTAGACCCCATTACATTTTCTGCAGATTTTTTGTCTTCAGATTTCCCAACGCCATATAATATGAGGTCAAACCTTAAGACCCCATACAGACTATTAGATTTTTTGCAGATTTTTTCCTTCAGATTTACCAAAACAATATAATATGAGGTGAAACCTTAAGAGTTTCAATTTGTATCCAATCAGGCAGCCCCTTGCACTACATGGTTGTGGAAAAACTGAAGGAAAAAATCTGCAGAAAATCTAATAGTGTGTATGGGGTCTTAGAGTGGAAGCTCATTGCAGCCAGAGACTGATGGTAATGTTTGTTAGCACTAATCATGGCCAAGGATTTGGACATTTAAAACGGTGGGGTTTACACTGCACAGGTACATCTGCTTAGAAAACTGTTGTTTGGTTTATGTGCATGCAAATAGACTTCAATCGTTGGCCTGTATTTGGATATTTGATGCATATAGCCAATGGCTAACACAGTTGCAAATAGTATTATTTGTTCCTGCTCGTCATGCACAATTGATTTAGAGATATATAAAGAGACAGCTTGAGAGATACTGGTGGGCGTGCACTTCTATTGGGCGTGTGTCAGTGTGCTAACAATACAATCTATCTTATATAAAGAATTGCAGTAGGGGGGTTGGTTTGGCCTGAGAACAGGCCATGTTATTTGCTGTGATTTTTGGGGGAGAAGGATTGATATTGTGCATAATGATAAATGCCCCACTAGGGCTGTTTGGATGTTTGTTAACTGAACTTCTTGTGCATTTTGCTCATCAAAAGTGGGTTCATGTAGCCATACTGTCAATTTTGTGTGTGTATTGTTCCTGTTTGACCATGCATTCATGGTTTGGGAGCATCTGCTGACCTTTTTCTACTCTTTGATCTCATTGCTTGATCATGTACACAGAAATACATTTTTCAGGAGAACATCCCAATGCATGCGTGTAGAATGTGTGTTTGAGGGGGATTGTTATCGTTTGAATATGTGCCTTTTTAATAATATGTTGTAATGCTTTGTAAGAATAATGACTGTTAAGTATGTTTCTATAATCTTGCAGCTAAAAATGTGATATGGGCTGATGGGTGTTGAGTAGTTGTATTATGAAATATGTTGCCTGTTTCACACTGTGACAGTAAAACTGTGTCCACTCTAAGGTTTAGCCAAATGTTGGATGTTAGGTTGTAAGCTCCTATGAGCAGGGCCCTTATAACCCAATTGCTAACTGTTGTCTAAATGGAGAACCATATATACTGTAGAATATTTTAATGAAAGTAAATATGTACAAAATTGTGTTTCTGCTGGCAAAATAAAAGTACATTATTAAACTCTTGTTTGTTGTTTTTCTCTCTTCTTCTTTTTTTTTTAAATCAGGTAAAGTTTTATTCAATAACAAGATCATCCAGTACATCACATATACAGAAAGGACAATTCTCAAAGGAGCAAATAAGGCACTATATTGTCGATTCCGCTCATCATCAATGTAAATAAGCATACAAATAGTCTACAAATGAATTACAACAGCAATCCCATTCTTCTTGGTACATCAATTTGTGCTGCAATCAGTCCAACATCCCCTGCTCTCCATAGCACACCAATGTAAAACTTTTCTTTTCACATCAATAGGACCATCCTTCCTATGTTCATCTATCACTAGGGCACTGCAATAACCTCCTTGTTACTAGTTCCTTAGGTGTAAGTCCTGGCACATCCGGCCACGGGGACCAGAGTTTTTCAAATTTATTTGGGCACCCTCTGTGTTAATAAATATATCTTTCTAAAAGAAGCATGTTTCCCATATGAGTCAACCACATTTTGATGGAGGGGGGAGGTAGTTTTCCATGTTAATAGAATTATTTTCCTAGCTTGAAATAAAGCCCTTGAGAAGGCCACCCAAGTCATCTCCTCAGGAATCACCTCCTCCAGGACGCCCAGTATGCACTCCACCTGACCCAGGGGCACATTAGTGTGAAAGACAGTATTAAGGGTAGATAACACCTTTGTCCAGTACCGGTGCAGCCCAGGACAATGCCAGAGGAGATGAACCAGATCCCCAGAGCCCTGGCCACATCTGTCACACAGGGAGTCGGGGCGGTGACCCATTTTGTGAAGTTTCATAGGTGTGCAGTGAAACCGGAGAATAATGTATAGCTGTGACACCTTCTGGGAGACATTCAAAGAGCATTGGTTAACCACCTGGAGGGCTTCCTCCCATTAATCATCTGTTAGGGCACCCACGTCTTCCTCACATTGTGTCCTGGCATTAGAGGGATACCTCCTAAGAAATTCAGACATGAGCAAACCGTAGCAAAGGGAGATAAAGCCCTTTGTCCTGGTAGTGGTCTGGAGTAGATGAAAAATTGGGGTAGGGGACAATGTCCACTCCGTACCTTCCCCCTGTGCCTTTACCGCATGGGATAGCTGAAGGTAATAATATTGAATATTATCAGGCAGGGGAAATAAACGCTGTAGGTCTTGGAAAGACTGCAAGTGCCCATCATGGAAGACTTGGGAAAGGAGCCTTATCCCTCTTGCCAACCACCTGGGCCCCTGTTAAATTTTAGCCAGTTCAGGATATGAGTGATTCCCCCATATGAGGCTATACTCCGTATAGCCTGACACCTGCTGGAGCTGCCTGCCCTTATTCCAGATTTTCTGGAGCAGGGCAAACGTGGGTTTGCTCTTATTGGATTGCTGAAACGACTGTGCCTCTAGTTCCTCCGGGATGGACTCAGCACTAGAGTTGAGCAAACACCTGGATGTTCGGGTTCAGTGTGTTCGGCCGAACTTCACGAAAAAGTTTGGGTTCGGTACCGAACTTGACCCAAACTTTACCCCGAACCCCATTGAAGTCAATGGGGACCCAAACTTTTCGGTACAAAAATGACTGTAAAAAAGTCCTGGAAAGTGCTAGAGGGCTGCAAAAGGAAGTAAAATGATTTTAGAACAATAATCTGTCCCTTACAGCAACAACAGGAACCTGACCATATAGGAGTAGGCGATGGTTTTAGAACAATAATTTGTCCCTTACAGCAACAGAAGGAACCTGACCCTATAGAAGTAGGCGATGATTTTAGAACAATAATCTGTCCCTTACAGCAACAGCAGGAACCTGACCCTATAGAACTAGAAGATGATTTTAGAACAATAATCTGTCCCTCTAAGCAAAAGACTCTACCTAGTCCAGTCAGATCGTTCTGTAATGCAGGATGAGATGTTATTAGATCTGCAATCTGTCCCTAAAAGCAGTAGTAGTAGTAATCTCTACCTAGTCCACAATCAGATTGTTCTGTAATGCAGGATGAGATGTTATTATATCTGCAATCTGTCCCTCACAGCGCCGGCAGCATCCTCTCCCTATACTAGCCAGAGAGCATATGACATGCAGCACTAAGTGACTCCAGCTTATAAAGAGGCTGGGGTACACGATGCACTGGCCAATCACAGCCATGCCATTAGTAGGCATGGCTGTGATGGCTTCTAAGGGCAAACCAGTGAAACACTTGTTGATTGGCTGCCCTGCAGCTATTCAACAGGCGTGATCAAATACCCGAACTCAGAACCCAAACCCAAACTTTTTTTCAAATGTCTAGGTTTGGGTCTGGGTCACAGACACCCGAAAGTTCGGTACGGACCCGAACTTTACAGTTCGGGTTCACTCAACTCTATTCAGCACCCGTGCCAGCAAGCAGAAGTAGAGGGGCTGTGGCATCTGGTCCAGACGACATGCAGCCCACCAGAAGCTGCAGTTGCGCCGCTATATAGTAGAGCCATGGATTCGGGAGTGCTAAGCCTCCAGTTTCCTTGGATCATTGCAACTGCTCCAGTTTAATGCGGGGGCGAGTGCCCCATAAGAGTACCCTAAAAGGGGAATTGACAATTCTAAAGGTTTTAAGGGGTATCACTACCAAGGAGTTATGAAGTACATACAGGAGCTGGGGCATAAGTATCATTTTAATCAAGTTGGCCCTACCTGCCAGCGACATTTTAAGGTTACCCCATACATAGATTTTGTCCCTGAATTTTTTCAACAGTGGATATAAATTCAGTTTACAGTACTCCATAATAACCGGAGAGATCTGAATACCCAAATATTTGAAAGTAGACACAACAGGAATAGAGCCGGGAATGGAATCAGCCTGACCAGACTCATTGTCCAGTAACATTAGTGCAGACTTGGTCCAATTAATGGTAAGACGCACGAATTTCAAAATTATATCCATTGCACCTGATAGGGAAGCGGATGTATCTTCCAAAAATAGCAGCATATCATCCATGTAGAGCATAATCTTCTCATGTAGATTCCCATATCTAAAACCTTTGACGTTTGAGCTTTCACGGATGAGAACAGCTAGGGGCTCTGTCACGCAGAGCAGGGGAGACAGGGGACACCCTTGCCTTGTTCCCCTGCCCAGCGTGAAGGATGGTGACTGTAGGATCACCGCCCGTGAAGAGCTGTATAAAAGATGAACCCAAGCTATAAACCGCTTATCAAAGCCAAATTTAGATAACACTGCCCATATGTAGGACCAACTGATACTATTGAATGCCTTATTGGCGTCTAATGACAGAAGCGCTCTCTGACCTTTGTTATCCGCCAGCATCTGCATGTTCAGAAATAATCTTCTAAGGTTAGTGGCTGCGGATTTTTGTGGCATGAAGCCATCCTAATCTGGATGGATAATGGATAAAATTATTTTGTGCCAGGACCTTGGCCAATATCTTTATATCACATTGTAAAAGAGAAATTGGTCCATATGAGCTAGGGTCTAATGGGTCCTTCCCTGGTTTGAGCAGTAAGACTGTTTGCCCTGGACATAGAAGGAGGCAAAGAGCCAGTCTGGACTGATCACTTCGAGTAGCCTGGGCAGGATCGCCTCCCTATAGGTAGAATATACCTCCATGGGGATACCATCGTCTCCAGGAGCTTTGAAGGTGGGGAAAGAACAGGCCGCAGTTTGTAACTCTTCAATAGTAAGGGGGGCATTTAATGCCCATCGGGCTGCCGGAGGCAGAACAGGCAAAGGGATCTCTGCAAGGTAGTCGGCCAACGACTCCAGAGAGTAATCCTCATTAGATTTGTAGAGATTTTCATAAAAATGGAGATGCCTGTTGGGATCGAGCTATCTTGGCTAACAAGAGACCTGTCTTCTCCCCCTCCTCATAAAATGCCATTTTTGTAAAAAAAACTTTTATTTTCTGCGGCAGAGTATTTTCAGCGGCCCAGGGAATCCTGAGCCACTAGTCATGCCTCCCTCGCAGAGTCAGTAGAGTTCATAACATAGGACAATTCTAGCTGCCGCACCTGGCCCTCTACCTAAACAAGGAGGGCAGAAGAGTTATGCTTGACCGCTTCAATCTCTGTGATGAATGTACCCCCGAGGGATGCTTTAAAGGTTTCCCATCACAGAGATAGTTCCACCATTTCTGCGTGCATACTGAAGAATTTTGTGATTTGTCTGGAAATGTTATCTGTAGAGGAAAACAATTTAAGCCAATAAGCGTTTAGTCTCCAAGGGGATCTAAGCATTGTAGAAGGTTGCCTGGTGGTGACCCATACAACTAAGAGAGAGTGGTCTGAGATCTCCCAGGGGAAGTATTCAATTTTAGTAGCAATAGGAGGTATGTGGTGTGTTTCCAGGCATAAATCTATACGGGACAAAGATCCGTGTGTTTTAGAGAAACAGTACTGTTTGCCAAGCGGGTTTCTGATGCGGCAGATGTCCTGCCAGCCCACCTCAACCATGAGCCTGCTAAGGACAGTTCCCCTTCCAGGAGTAGGGGAGCGCAGGGGTGGGTGTCTATCTAGGTTAGGGTTCAGGCAACAATTAAAGTCACCCATGAGGAGGACTGGCAGGTCAGGCTTGTCGGCCAGATACAACAGCAACAGCAGTAATATCTCTTTAGAGAATGGAGGGGGAATGTACACGAAAACCAACATCAAAGTCACTGTAAATAATTTACAATGTAGAAATACAAAGCGACCAAGCAGGTCGACCAGAGAGTCCAGTTCCTGAAATGCCAGAGCCTTGTGTATTAGGACACTCACACCACAAGAGAAAGCAGAGTATGTGGAGTGGTATGCAGTGCCCACCCAAGAGTATCTCAGACAGAAAACTGTATCTTGTGTCAGGTGAGTCTCCTGAAGGCCTACAACTGCAGGGTGGTATTTCTGAAGGCATGTAGAAACCATGGTGCGTTTTAAAGGATCACTGAGACATCTAACATCCCATGAGACCAGGGGGGTAGAAGTCACATCTGCCATGGCGAAAGATTATGGAGACGGACGTCACCAGAGGCCACGATGACTGGCAACGACCGGGGCTGAAGGGGCAGTGAGAGAGAGTCCCAATGAGGGGTCGCAGGAGGCAATGCAGGAGAGTCAGTCTTGGTATCCGAGGATAGGTGTTGGGATTCCATAGAGAACAGAATGACCAGTGTGGGGCAGGGTGTACTGGAAAATGCACAAGTTCAACAAAGAAAAAAACAGGCCCCAGGGCCTAACAAACATGGGCCTATGAGGCTCTAGGTGCAGAACTTTCTTGATGCCAACAGGGCATGAGCACAAGACCACTTCAACTGTGGTCTATAATCTTTGAGATCCATCTGACTCTGACCCCTAAGGGTCATGGTCTGAATTGGGGGAAGCAGTGTGTAGTAAAGTTGCATAGTGGTTTCCATCGCATTGTTAAGGTAAAAGGAGTAAAGTCCCTCAATACAAAAGTGTACATGCTGAGATTGTGAGAACTGCTGCTACATACCAGTTCAGAATGGAATGGTCAGGTCAGTCAATCCCCGTCCGCCACGGGGCGTCTATGCCGGAGTTCTGGTTCATGTCTGTCCAGCCAGGCCGCTGCATCCCGTGCCGATTCAAAGACTCTAAGCCTGGCAGGATAAAGCATAGCATATTTTAGTTGCAGGGTTTGCAGCCGCTTCTTGACATCAGCATACTTGACCTGTTTGCGCTGAACCTCGGCCGAAAAGTCTGGAAAGAAGGATATTTTGGCGCCATTGTACTGAATAGGGTCTTTCTCCTGGGCCATACGTAAAATGCTTTCACGGTCCTTATATTTAAACAGCCACCCCAACATAGAGCGTGGAGGGTTCCCAGGAGGCAGGGGGCGTGGAGGGGCGCGATGAGCATGTTCCACCGCAAATAAGGAGGTGAAGGCTTCTTTACCAAAAATCTCTAGCAGCCATTGCTCTCTGAACTCTGTGGGTTCCCGGCCCTCAACTCTCTCAGGTAGCCCTATTATTCTAACATTATTACGCCTGAGGCGATTTTCGATATCGTCAGTTTTGCTGGTGGCCTGTGCGACTTGCTGGACAGCTGTACGGGAGTCCGATGAGAGGGGGTAGCTGATATTCCAGGTCACTAATTCATCCCTCCACAGCAGTGGTCCTCTCCCTGATCTTTTGGAGATCATGGCATAACAGTGACACTGTTTCTTTAGGCCCCCGAATTGCTCTTTGAGGTCCACTACCGTGGCCGTACACTTATGAACAGCGTGCAATATGTCACTTAGCGTGGGCTGTGTATTATCTTCCACATGCACATCAAAAATGTCCTGAATGGGACCAGGAGAGGATGGGAGAGGCAAGGTGTCATTCAAGGCCTCAGGGCTGCCCGGATCATCAGGGCCTGGCAAGTGAAGGTGGACCGGGGTGTTTATGAATGGAGAGCAGCCAGGGCTGAGCTGCCTCTGGGTGTTTTAAGGGATAGTCCCAGGCTGTTCCTTCCCCTGCTGCTTGTGAGCCTTGTGTGACTTACCCCCTGCCTCCTTCGGCTTGTCGGCAGATTGCGAGGCATGCTGCGGCTGTGGCGTGTCAGCGCCATCTTGGTCCGTCCAGGCCACCGAGTGCGTGGCCTCTTTTTCTCCCTTGTGGGTCATCCCATGTTCCAAAAGTCATGCTGCTGGCACTGGAGGGTAGCTGGGGTTCACAGCCGCAATCTTAGGTCGGTGTGCTGCAGTTCTAGGAGTGAAGGAACGATCGTTGCAGGATAATGTGCGGGAGCTCTGTGATGAACTTCTTCCTCACATGCCATCGCTGGCCACGCCCCCTCTTCTTTCTTCTTACTTTTTAATTAGTTTTGGGGGGTGGTGATTTTGGGGAAGTGGAATATCTTCCTAAGGGCCAGTTCACACTGCTGCGGTGTCCGAAATCGGATGTGATTTGCACCACAGTGCAAATCACATGCGATCTCTGTGCGATGCAATTTCAGCCATACAGATAGTATGGCTGAAATCACATCACATTTGTACCAAACTCGCACAGGACCATTTTTTGTTCCACAGCAGAATCGGATCGCATGGGTATTCACCCATGCAATCCAATTTCTGTCCGAATTTGCAGTTCGCCATATGCAAACAGCTGGGCGTGTCAATAGAAAGCTAATGACACTCCCAAATCAGTTTGCATATCGCACTGCGAACTGCAAACTCGGACAGGAATCGGATCGCATGGGTGTGAACACCCATGCAATCCGATTCTGCTGCAGAACAAAAAAGGGTCCTGTGCGAGTTTGGTCCGAATGCGTTGTGATTTCAGTCGTACTATCTGTATGGCTGAAATCGCATCGCACAGAGATCGTATGTGATTTTCAGTGCAGTGCAGTGCGAATCACATGTGATCTCGGACAACTCTGCAGTGTGAATTGGCCCTCAGTCATACTCTCGTTTATATTTGCATAGTCCTTACTGATTTACAACAGCAGAACAAATGCAGGAAGTGTAATGTGGCTGTACACAGGAAGTGATGTGTGCACATGGGCTGGAAGCAAATGTGTGGTGATGCCAAATAAACAAATCAATAAACCCCACCCACAGGTGGAGATAGATGCTCTTTTTACTCATAATGAGGTGAGCGGTTAGACTAACTGGTGGAGGATATTAAGCCAGGATGGGATGGGGCTGGTGGATTCAGCCGAGATGGGATGGGGGTGTTGGATGTAGCCCGGATGGGATGGGATAGGGGGGTGGATGGAGCCAGGATGAGATCTTTGATTGGGGGGGAAGGTTAGAGGTATGTGCTAGGGGGTGCTTTGAGAGGGGAGAGGAATTGTGCTGGGGGGGTTAAACTTCAAATCCGCTCCTATCCCACTTCTAGCACAAGTAGTTTCTAACCCAAAACAAACCCCTAGTACATATCCTGAACCCCCCCTCCCTAAAATTACTCATGGCAGCATAGATGTTATCTGCCAATGACCCCCACCCCCCCCCCAATCACCATGTCCCCTCTCTGCAATAGCCGTGTTATTACATGCTGTACCTAACCCGGGCAGGTGCTGTGCGGTGTCCATCTTTATCCTCCTAATTGGTTCTTCCTCCCAAGGAAGGGCGCGGGTGCAGCCAGCGGGGAGAGAGATATTGCAGCGTTTGGGGCATGGTCAGACCCCAGGCTGCAGGCACCTCTGTCTTTGCCTCACTCCCTCCTCCCCCACTCTCCCCACACATCGCGTGCAGCTCGCTGGGGAGATCCAGGAAGGGAAGGAGGGATCTGCGGTCCCGGTGCCAGTCTGAGCCTGGGCTGGTGTCACCCTCTGATGGGTGTCACCCAGGTGTGGCCCACCTCGTGACGCCACTGGATATGACACTGTGCTTCTGGTGGATGGATATCACAAATATGGATGGATGGATATGGGATATGACCGTATGGAGGGATGGATGGATATGACAGATGTGGATAGATGGGTGCATGGATGGATGAGTGGATGGATATGCCGTATGGAGGGATGGATGGATATAAAAGATGTGGATGGATGTGGGATATGACAGTATGGAGGGATGGATGGATATGACACTGCTTCTGGTGGATGAATATGACAGATATGGATGGGTGCATGGATGGATATGACCGTATGGAGGAATGGATGGATATAACAGATGTGGATGGATGGGTGAATGCATGGATGGATGGATGGATATGGGATATGACAGTATGGAGGGATGAATGGATATGACACTGCTTCTGGTGGGTGGATATAACAGATATGGGTGGATGGATGGATGGATATGACTGTATGGAGGGATAGATGGATATGACAGATGTGAATGGATGGATGGATGGATATGGGATATGAAAGTATGGAGGGATGGATGGATATGACACTGCTTCTGGTGGATGGATATGACAGATATGGGTGGATGGATGGATATGACCGTATGGAGGGATGGATGGATATAACAGATGTGGATGGATAAGTGAATGGATGGATGGATGGATATGACTGTATGGAGGTATAGATGGATATGACAAATGTGAATCGATGGATGGATGGATATGGGATATGACAGTATGGAGGGATGGATGGATATGACACTGCTTCTGGTGGATGGATATGACAGATATGGATGGATATGACCGTATGAAGGGATAAATGGATATGAGAGATGTGGATGGATGGCTATGGGATTTGACAGTATGGAGGGATGAATGGATATGACACCGCTTCTGGTGGATGGATATGACACTGCTTCTGGTGGATGGATATGACAGATATGGGTGGATGGATGTATATGACTGTATGGAGGGATGGATGGATATAACAGATGTAGATGGATGGGTGAATGGATGGATGGATGGATGGATAAGGGATATGACAGTATGGAGGGATTGATGGATATAAAATGGATATATTCAGAAAACCGAAAGATCTAAGGAGTATTCTGGCACCTAGCCGGGTAAAAAGGGAGAGGAGGCAGTTGAGTAGCCCTTGGTCTACCCTCTTTGATCAGAAGGGTAGCTATCGATGTGGGGTGGCTAATTGTGCAAACTGCTGCTTTATGATTCATCGGAAAAAGGAAATAACAGCTAGAAGTGGAAAAAACTTTAAGATCAGGCAGTTCATAAACTGTGGCACTTCACTTGTCATATATGGCTTACTTTGCCCCTGCGGTCTCCTGTATGTAGGGCGTACCACACGCCCCTTGAGAGTTAGAATGAATGAGCATCGGAGCAGCATCTCCACCCTCAAGGACAATTATTCTGTCCCTCGCCACTTCACAGAAAAACATGAGGGCAGTCTAACGGGTTTAAAAGTATTTGGAATTGAAGCTATGAGTAATCACATGGATGATAGAAGTAGATATCGTCGACTATGCAACCGAGAGGCTTTTTGGATTTTCTCGCTTGACTCTATCAATCCCAAAGGCCTGAATGAGGAAATAGAATTACATTCTGTCCTGTAACAGTCTGACGATACGATCCGGTCCCTAGTCCCCAAAACTGCACCCCCTAGGGCCGAGCACTCCTAGGCTGGCCCCCGTTCCTCTTCCTCTGTTGGTGTCAAGTAGTCATAATATGCGATATACCCCCTTTCTCCCTTCAGGTCTCTTCACGAGACACCCCAGTCAAACACTACCTGTCTGGACCCTTGGGCTATTCTTCCTATGCCATTCCATCCTGCTAGCCTCTGTCATCCATTGGATCAGGTGGCTTTGACCTCATCTGGACCCGCACTTTTCTCCCCCCCTCTCAACGCGGCTGCTTGTTCTGTTACTGGAAAATTAGATCATCATCGTATTTATGGGTACAGCACTTGCCGGCCATCATAATACTGAAGATACTAATATTGATATTGATGTTAATATTAATATTTAATATTAGATATTCTCCTTGGGGTCTATGTAGTGAGCCTATGTACACATGGGTTTAGACTCTGTGGTTTGGTACTTTTAGCACTATTATTATTGTTATTATATATATATATTATTTTTATTATTTTTATGGATATTGGTATGCGTTTCAAATTGCTCATATGTTTGGTATTTAATGATTG
Source organism: Glandirana rugosa (assembly GCA_018402905.1). Lineage (NCBI taxonomy): Eukaryota > Metazoa > Chordata > Amphibia > Anura > Ranidae > Glandirana > Glandirana rugosa. The sequence continues at coordinate 221,642 of BLSH010345135.1, read as the reverse complement.
TAATTCCACCATTGAAGCCCGCTATCTCCCCAAATTAATCGTTTGGATGTTTCATCTTTTAAAATGTAAGTCCGATCTCGATAAGCTGTCCCTCCACATCTGTACATATGTGCCGCTCGGCTCCCCCAGTGTCAGCAAAGGTTTGACACTAGCAGGCAGCCGGCAGCGCTCAGCATGAATGGCTGAGCGTCAGCTGGAAGCCTGATTGGCTGCGCCTCGGTTGGGGGCGTGGTTCGTCCCTCCGCAGTGGCTCCCTCCCCCTCTTCGGCGTGACGTCGGTCCGCCGCTATAGGCTGTGGATGACCCGGATCGGACGTCCCTGAGATATCCTCTGGGTCTATCTCCAGGTCACTGAGCTGGCTTGCGTTCCACGAACGTGTGAACGCCAGCTCTCCTCCTCCCCCTCGCTCCACATCCAGTGTCAGGCTATGGGAGCCGACAGAAAGGTCATCTCGTCGCTGCACCTCTGTGACGAGTTTAACCACTTCCTTACTGGGCACTTAAACCCCCCTCCTGCCCGAACCAATTTTCAGTTTTCAGCGCTGTCGCTCTTTGAATGACAATTGCGCGGTCATGTGACGTTGTACCCAAACAAAATTTGCGTCCTTTTTTTCCCACAAATAGAGCTTTCTTTTGGTGGTATTTGATCCCCTCTGCGTCATTTCTGATCGCCGCTATAAACAAAAAAAGAGCGACAATTTTGAAAAAAAAACAATATTTTTTACTTTTTGCTATAATAAATATCCAAAAATAAAAAATAAAAAAACAAATTTATTCATCAGTTTTGACCGATTTATATTCTTTTTTTTTTTTTTTTTAAAGTTTAAGAAAACTTTTATTAAAAAAAAATATCGACTTGTACAAATATGAGGTAAGAGAAA
>BLSH010345135.1:180176-200724 GCA_018402905.1 Glandirana rugosa | reverse complement strand
TGCTAGCGATGCTAGCACGAGTTGCTAGTCTAACAACCCCCTTAAACTCTACAAATCTGTCCCTCTAAGCAGAAGCCTCTACCTAGTGCAGTCAGATCACTCAAAGCAGCAGTATGTGAAATCTCAAATTACTCCCACAATCTGATCGTTGTGTAGGATCCCACAATCTGAACGTTGTGTACGAACGTACGATTGTTTCGTTAGACAGAGTTTAATCTGCAATCTCCAACTCTAAGCAGCAGTATTTGACATCTCAAATTCCCCCAACAATCTGATCGTTGAGCACGATCGTAGCGATCGTTGTTTTATGCAGAGTTTGATCTGCAACTCAAAGCAGCGGTATGTGAAATCTCTAATTTCTGCTATCTGTCCTCAGAGCAACAGCACAGACAGCAGTAGTAAAGTAATCTATCTCAGGATGCAGGATCAGATCTTAAAATGCCAAAAAATGTCTCAATTCTCTCACTCACGCCGTCAGCTTCCTTTCCCTACATTAACCCAAGAGCATGTGACTGCAGCACTACGTGACTCCAGCTTATAAAGAGGCTGGGTCACATGATGCACTGGCCAATCACAGCCATGACATTAGTAGGCATGGCTGTGATGGCTTCTAAGGGCAAACAAGTGAAACGCTTGTTGATTGGCTACCCTGCAGCTTCTCAACACGTGGAGTAAAATAGCAGAACCCCGGACCGAACCCCAACGATTTTTGAAATGTCTGGGTCCGGGTCCGTGCCCCGGACACCCGAAAGTTCGGTACGGACCCGAACGTTACGGTCTGGGTTCGCTCAACACTATTTACTAACAACATCGATACTAGTATAGAAGGGTGATATGAACAGCTTAGAGATATTCATGAATAAGATGAATGCCAACTCCAGGGGTATAAAACTCACATGGACGGTGAGTAGGGAGTAAGTCACCTTTCTAGATTTTGAGATCTTCAAAGAACAAGGTAAGATGTGCACTAACAATCACTTTAAGCCCACAGATCGAAATTCATACTTATCATTGGACAGTTGTCATCATTCGATTTGGCTCAGTAATATCCCCAAGGGGCAATTTGTCAGGATTCTGAGAAATTTCACAGAAAAAATCAATTATTTGGCCTGTCAGAATTATTGGCTAAATGATTTGTGGATAAAGGCTACAATTGATCTAGCAATGATACTGTCAGAATGGAAGTCACTGAGATGGATCGTATGGCATTATGTCAGGACAAACCTAAAGTGCTGAATCCAGGTATTGAGTATAAATTAATCTTTGACTATAATATCCAGTTTAGACAGGTGGAGAGGATCATTAAGAGACATTGGAAGGAAAAGGAAAAGTGTTGGAACCCCATTTGCCAAATAACCCAGGGTTTATCTACAGGATAGCCCAACTTTGAAAAATTGTTTGGCCCCTGGAGTAATTGACCCACCCATTAAGAAAGCGAAAACATTGTTCAGTCTTTTGTCTGGCTTTCATGCATGCGGAAGATGTCTGGCATGCAGGAGAGCCAGATCGAATGTCAAAAAGAAGGAATTTACTGGGAATAAATACCCAATTCGGGATCTGATTACATGTACTACGACTGGAGTTGTATATGCCCTGGAATGTGCGTGCGGCCTGCAATATATAGGCCGCACATCCCAGGCATTTCACTTATGAATAGAAGAACACATATGGAACATTCGTAAGGGGGTGGAAACAGCGCATCCAAACATTTTAAATACACACACAATAAAAATGAGGAGGTGTAAGAGCTAATACCGCACTAAAGTCTTAATGGATGAAGCAGCAGCCAATATACACAATACAAGTATAATAAGACAATAGTAGAGAAGGGGCTGCACTAAATTAAAACACTAAACCATATAATTCTGTTTGAGTGCTGTCCAGAAATAGGTGAATGAACAAATCCCAATCTGATAACAATAACTCTATGGGGGTCATTTACTATAGCGCGATTCTGCCTTCACGCAAATTCTAACGCGCAGAATCGCAAATTCGTGCTAATTAGCGTGAAAATGTAATTCACTAAAGCCCTGAGGGAGAAAATACTCCCCAAATCAAATTCCCTATAGCGCCCAGACAACAGTGACTGACTAAAAAACTAGTCGTGGTAGAAGCAAGGGAATTGTACATGGAAATAATGTTTAGAGCATGATAGGATCACCTAAATGATTCTTAAAAATGAAGTATCTTGTTTAATGATGATCTGCTTTTAAATTGTTTAAAAAAGTGATGTATAGCCTGTAATATCATTGAAAGTCTGAAAAGAGCCAAATTCCCCCTTTTTTCCTGACTATTCATCAGCACAACTGAGCATGCTCAGACAAGAAAATTCCCTCATTTTAACTCCCATGCCTTTTTTAGAGGGCGCTATAGTAAATTTGTGCTATATAGCCCAATGCAAGTTTCAGCCATTGATTCTAATGGTACAATTGTAACTTCCCTAAAGAACTCCTTTTCATGTTAAGATGAAATGTATCTTTCTCTCAAACAAATTGTTCCTGCAACAATGTTGCTAATTCATAATCTAATTTGTTTATGCACACTGGACGCTCTATATAGTCATTTTGGGCGTCGGATTTCTGGCAGAAAAACGCTGCTTTTAAACTAGCTTTTATCAGCGTTTTGTTATAGATTTTATGAGCGTTTATCAGCGTCAGCGTTTTTGAGCATTTTTTGTTTTACTTCATTAGCTTCATTTGACTACAAAAAAATGCTGGACGCCGATAAACGGCCGTTTACTGGCGTTTATGAGCATTAATCAGCGTTTATCGTCGTCTAGCGGTTTTTGTGGTCAGAAGAACTACTTTTGAACGCCAATTCAGGGCGTTCAGATAACAACCCAAAAGCCACTGCTGTTAAACGACAATTAACGTCCATGTGTGCATGGACACATAGGATAACATAAAGTGCCATTTTTGGGCTGTTAAAAAAATGCCAAAACGACCAAAAACTGTCGTTTATCAGATACAGTGTGCATGGAGCCTTAGAATGTTAGAATGTTTAATCTTCTCATGTTTTGGTAAAATATTTTTTTCTCTGTCTCTCGCTTGTTGTTGTTCCATCTCATTAAAATCTTTTCCCAAACCCACACAGGTATCTTCACAAACCACAAATAGAGTTGAACAAACCCGAACTATAAAGTTCGGGTCCGTTCCGAACTTTCGGGTGTCTGTGTCCTGAACCCGAAAGTTTGAGAAAGAAGTCCGGTTTCAGGTTCTGGGTTCTGGTATTTTATCACGCATGTTGAATAGCTGCAGGGCAGCCAATCAACAAGCGTTTCACTGGTTATCCCTAGAAGCCATCACAGCCATGCCTACTAATGGCATGGCTGTGATTGGCCAGAGCATCATGTGACCCAGCCTCTATATGAGGCTGGAGTCACAGTGCTGCATGTCACATGGTCTCAGGTTAGTGTAGGGAGAAGATGCTGCTGGCGCTGTGAGGGACAGATTGTGAGGGACAGATTGCAGATCTAATAACTAGGTAGAGATTGCTACTACTGCTGTGAGGGACAGATTGCAGTGATAATAACTAGGTAGAGATTACTACTACTGCTTTTAGGGACAGATTGCAGATCTAATAACATCTCATCCTGCATTACAGAATGATCTGATTACAGCACAAGCTGATACTGGACTAGGTAGAGATTACTACTGCTTTGAGGGATAGATTGCAGATCTAAGTAATAACATCTCCCATTTTTCTTCCTTTTGCAGTCCTCTAGCACTTTCCAGGACTTTTTTACAGCCATTTTTGTGCCGAAAAGTTTGGGTCCCCATTGACTTCAATGGGGTCCGGGGTCAAGTTCGGGTAACGTTCGGTACCGAACCTGAGCGTTTCCGCGAAGTTCGGCCGCACTCGCCAAACCCGAACATCCAGGTGTTCGCTCAACTCTAACCACAAACAATACCATTGCTGTTGCAATAATATCACTGTTCTACACTCCAAGCACCACCAAATAGCACAGAATAAACTCCAGACTAATGTAATTCCAACACCTATATGTCCAAAGAAATGCAGTATATGTTTATTCATGTGTAGGAGGGCTGCACGCTTGCCAGACTGGTGGCTAACAGCTTAATTCTTCTCTCTAGCAACATAGAGGTTCTGGGTTTGCATGTCACTTCATGTAGAGAGTAGAGTTGAGTGAACCAGAAGTGTAAAATTTGGGTCCGTACCGGACTTTGGGGTGTCCGTGCCCCGAACCCGGACATTTGCAAAAAAGTCCAGGCTCGGTATTCGGGTATTTTGCGCGCCTTTTCTATTATACCAGGGCCGCCAATCCACAAGTGTTTTACTTGTTTGCCCTTAGAAGCAAGTGCAGGCTAGTGCATCATGTGACCCAGCCTCTATATGAGCTTGAGTCACGTATGCCACGTGTCACATCGTCACAGGCTAGTGTAGGGAGAGCATGCTGCCGACTCTGTGAGGGACAGATTACCGATCTAATATCATTTCATCCTGCATTACAGTTAGATTCCTAGTGTTGCTGTGAAGGGAAAGCTTAGCATTCTAAAATGATCTTATACTGGACTAGGTACAGTTTACTAGTGCTGCGAGGGACAGATTACCTATCTAATATCATCTCATCCTCCATTACAGACATGTTCCATGTGGTGCTGTGAGGGTAAAGCTTAGCGTTCTAAAACCATCTGAAACTGGTCTAGGTACAGTTTACTAGTGCTGTGAGGGACAGATTATTGTTCTACAATCATCTAGTTCTATAGGGTCAGGTTCCTGTTGTTGCTGTAAGGGACACATTATTGTTCTAAAATCATCGCCTACTCCTATAGGGTCAGGTTCCTGCTTTTGCTGTAAGGGACAGATTATTGTTCTAAAATCATTGCCTACTCCTATAGGGTCAGGTTCCTGCTGTTGCTGTCAGGGACAGATTATTGTTCTAAAATCATCTCCTACTGCTATAGGGTGAGGTTCCCGCTGTTGCTGTAAGGGACAGATTATTGTTCTAAAATCATCTCGTTCCATAGGGTCAGGATCCTGCTGTTGCTGTAAGGGACAGATTATTGTTCTAAAATCATCGCCCACTGCTATAGGGTGAGGTTCCTGCTGTTGCTGTAAGGGACAGATTATTTTTTTAAAATCATCTCATTCTATAGGGTCAGGTTCCTGCTGTTGCTGTAAGGGACAGATTATTGTTCTAAAATCATCTCGTTCTATAGGGTCAAGTTCCTGCTGTTGCTGTAAGGGACAGATTATTGTTCTAAAATCATCTCGTTCTATAGGGTCAGATTCCTGCTGTTGCTGTAAGGGACAGATTATTGTTCTAAAATCATTGCCTACTGCTATAGGGTGAGGTTCCTGCTGTTGCTGTAAGGGACAGATTATTGTTCTAAAATCATCTTGTTCTATTGGGTCAGGTTCCTGCTGTTGCTGTAAGGGACAAATTATTGTTCTAAAATCATTGCCTACTGCTATAGGGTGAGATACCTGCTGTTGCTGTAAGGGACAGATTATTGTTCTAAAATCATTGCCTACTGCTATAGGGTCAGGTTCCTGCTGTTGCTGTAAGGGACAGATTATTGTTCTAAAATCATCTCCTTCTATAGGGTCAGGTTCCTGCTGTTGCTGTAAGGGACTGATTATTGTTCTAAAATCATCGCCTACTGCTATAGGGTGAGGTTCCTGCTGTTGCTGTAAGGGTCAAATTATTGTTCTAAAATCATCTACTACTGCTATAGGGTCAAGTTCCTGATGTTGCTGTAAGGGACAGAATATTGTTCTAAAATCATCTTGTTCTATAGGGTCAGGTTCCTGCTGTTGCTGTAAGGGACAGATTATTGTTCTAAAATCATCGCCTACTGCTATAGGGTGAGGTTCCTGCTGTTGCTGTAAGGGACAGATTATTGTACTAAAATCATCTACTACTGCTATAGGGTCAGGTTCCTGCTGCTGCTGTAAGGGACAGATCATTGTTCTAAAATCATATCGTTCTATAGGGTCAGGTTCCTGCTGTTGCTGTAAGGGACAGATTATTGTTCTAAAATCATCTCGTTCTAGAGTGTCAGGTTCTTGCTGTTGCTGTAAGGGACAGATTCTTGTTCTAAAATCATCGCCTACTGCTATAGGGTGAGGTTCCTGCTGTTGCTGTAAGGGACAGATTATTGTTCTAAAATCATCTCCTACTGCTATAGGGTCAGGTTCCTGCTGTTGCTGTAAAGGACAGATTATTGTTCTAAAATCATATCATACTGGTGTAGAGAGAGGTTCCTGCTGTTGGTATGAGCGGTGCATTTCTTGCACAAAAATAAAAAGTGTGCCTACTTTCTTCTTTTTTTTTGGAAAAAAGGCAATGTATTATTCTTTTTCTTTTTGTATTAATAAATAGTGCTACATAGTACATTTGCGGCCAGAATGAGCAGAGCGTCAAATAAGGGTCGTGGACGGGGTGCTGCTGGTGTTGGTGGTGTTGGCGAAGTTCCTGTTGCAAGGAGAGGACATGCTGGCGATTTGTGCCAGCTACACGCACAAGTGAAACACCTTCTTCAGGTGCGAGTAGCCGACAGAACCTTCAACGTTATATGGTAGGCCCAAATGCCGCTCAACGAATGGTGAGGCCATAACAAGTACAGGCGATAGTAGATTGGGTGGCTGACAATGCCTCCAGTTCCTTCACATTGTCTCCCACCCGGTCCCTTGATGAAAGCTCAGAGTTGGCACCTGAACCCCATGGTCATCTGTATTTTAACCTCAGCCCCTTGTAAAGCAGCCAAGAAGTCTTAGCCTCAAGTCATGCAACAGTCTCTTATGCTTTTTGATGACTCTGCTGGTGTGCTTTCCGTGGGCCATCCACATAGCCCTGGCCCAGAATTGGAAGACATTGAGTGCACTGATGCCCAACCACTTCTGGTTCAGGATGAGGACATGGAAACACCACCGCAGCACCTCTCTGATGACGACAAAACACAGGTGCCAACTGCTGCGGCTTTCTACAGTGTGCAGACTGACAAGGAGGGTAGTGGTGAAGGGTGGATGGAAAATGATGTGGAGGATGATGAGGTCCTAGACCCCACAAAGAATGAAGGTCATGCGAGTGACATGTGCAGTTTGGAGGAAGAGGTGGTGGTCGCACAGAGGCACCAGCACAGCAAAAGAGGAAGCAGGTTGCAAAAGCGGAGCGTCCGTCCCCTAGACAGTACGCCTGCTACTACCCACCGCACCCAGGGACCTAGCACACCAAAGGCAGCTCAAAGGAGTTCCACGGCATGGCAGTTCTTCAGACAATGTGCTGATGACAAGACATGAGTGGTTTGCACGCTGTGCAATCAGAGCCTCAAGTGAGGCATAAATGTTCTAAACCTGAGCACAACCTGCATGACCAGGCATCTACATGCAAAGCACGAGCTGCAGTGGAACAAGCACCTCAAAATGCAAGAAAGGCCTCGGCCTCCTCCAGCTTCCTCTTCTGCTGCTGCCTCGGCCTCTTCCTCCACCTCTACAGTGCCAGTGTCACCTGCCACCCAGCAAACAGACGATGTGACAGCAACGCCACCATGTCCGCCACTGTCATTCCATCTGGTGGACACGGACAGTTTTAAAAACCTGATGGCGGTGTCTGTCCCACAGTACGTGGTTCCCAGCCACCACTACTTTTCCAGGCAAGCCATCTCTTCCCTGCACAAACAAGTCGGGGACAAGATCAAGTGTGCACTGCGCAACGCAATCTGTGGCAAGGTCCACATAACCACTGATACGTGGACCAGTAAGAATGGGCAGGGACGCTATATCTCGCTAACTGCACACTGGGCAAATGTAGTGGCGGGTGGGCCTGAGGCGGATAGCAGTTTGGCGCATGTCCTTCCGCCACCGAGGATTGCAGGGCATTTCTCTTTGCCTCCTGTTGCCTCCTCCTCCTACGCCACTTCCTCCTCCTCTACCACCTCCTCATCCGGTCAGTGTAACATCTTCAAAACCAACTTCAGCACATCCAGGGGGAAATGACAGCAGGCTGTTTTAAAATTCATATGTTTGGGGGATAAACCCCACACTGCGCTCCAGCTGTGGACGGGCATTGAACAACAGACCGATGAGTGGTTGTTGCCACTGAGCCTCAAGCCCGGCCTGGTGGTGTGCGATAATGGGCGAAATCTCGTAGCAAATCTGGGCCTAGCCGGTTTGACGCACATCCCTTGCCTGGCGCATGTGCTGAATTTGGTGGTGCAGAAATTTCTAAAGAACTACCTGGATATGTCAGAGCTGCTGCAGAAAGTGCAGGTCGTCTGTGCGTGCTTTCGCCGGCGTTCTCACCCTGCTGCTGCTCGTTTGTCTGCGCTGCAGTGGAACTTCGGCCTTCCCACTCACCGCCTCCTATGCGATGTGCCCACAAGGTGGAACTCCACCTTGCACATGCTGGAGAGACTGTGCAAGCAGCAGGAGGCAATAGTGGAGTTTCAGCTGCAGCACGCACGGGTCAGTCGCTCTGCGGAACATCACCACTTCACCACCAACGAGTGGGCCTCCATGCGAGATCTGTGTACCATATTGTGGTGTTTTGAGTACTCCACCAACATGGCCAGTGCCGATGACGCTGTTCTCAGCGTTACTATCCCACTTCTATGTCTCCTTCAAAAAACACTTTGGGCGATGATGGAAGAGGATGTGGCACAGGAGGAGGGCGAAGAGGGGTAATTTCCACGGTTATCAGGCCACTCATTCACAAGTGGCTCAGAGGGTGGGTTCCTGCACCAGCATAGGCCAGGTCAAAAATTTTCCAGACGGGACAGTTCTGGAGGATGAGGAGGAGAGGATGATGAGGAGGAGGAGGAGGAACCGTGTTCACAGCAGGGTGGCACCCAACGCAGCTTGTGGGCATCACTGGAGCATGGCTGGGGGGATACGGAGGACACAGATGATACACCTCCCACAGAGGACAGCTTGTCTTTGCCTCTGGGCAGCCTGGCACACATGAGCGACTACATGCTGCAGTGCCTGCTCAATGACAGCCGAGTTGCCCACATTTTAACTTGTGCCGATTACTGGGTGGCCACCCTGCTGGATCCCCGTTACAAGGACAACGTGCCTCCTTAATTCCCTGGAGCGTGGTTGGAAGATGCGCGACTACAAGCACACTTTGGTAGACGCGCCGCTGAGGGCATTCCCAAATGACACCGGGGGCTCAGTAGAAGCACAAGGCGAAGGCAGAGGAGGAGAAGGAATAGGTCGCCAACGCAGCTGTGGCACCGCCAGCACCTCAGAAGGCAGGGTTAGCATGGCCAAAATGTGGAAAAGCTTTTTTAGCAGCACGCCACCACAAACAGCAACATCAGCTGATAGGCAACGTCTTAGCAGGAGGCAGCATTTCAGCAACATGGTGGAACAGTATGTGTGCATACGCCTACACGTACTGACTGATGGGTCTGCCCTATTGAACTTCTGGGTCTCCAAATTGGCCACATGGCATGAGTTTGCCCTTTATGCCTTGTAGGTGCTGGCCTACCCTGCAGCCAGTGTATTGTCTGAATGTGTGTTTAGCACTAGAGTTAAGCGAACACCTGGATGTTCGGGTTCAGCCGAACTTCGCGCAAACGTTCGGGTTCGGTACCGAACTTTACCCGAACTTGACCCCGGACCCCATTAAAGTCAATGGGGACCCAAACTTTTCGGCACAAAAATGGCTGTAAAAAAGTCCTGGAAAGTGCTAGAGGGCTGCAAAAGGAAGAAAAATTTGAGATGTTATTAGATCTGTAATCTGTCCCTCAAAGCAGTAGTAATCTCTACCTAGTCCAGTATCGGATCGTTCTGTAATCAGATCGTTCTGTAATGCAGAATGAGAGATCGTTCTGTAATCAGATCGTTTTGTAATGCAGGATGAGATGTTATTAGATTTGCAATCTGTCCCTCAAAGCAGTAGTAGTAATCTCTACCTAGTTATTAGATCTGCAATCTGTCCCTCACAATCTGTCCCTCACAGTACCAGCAGCATCCTCTCTCTACACTAACCTGAGAGCATGTGACATGCAGCACTGTAATTCCAGCCTCATATAGAGACTGGGTCACATGATGCACTGGCCAATCACAGCCATGCCATTAGTAGGCATGGCTGTGATGGCTTCTAGGGAAAACCAGTGAAACGCTGCAGCTATTCAACATGCGTGACGAAATACCAGAACCCAGAACCCGAACCCGGACTTTTTCTCAAACGTTCGGGTTCGGGACACGTACACCAGAAAGTTCGGTACAGACATGAACTTTACAGTTCAGGTTCGCTCAACTCTATTTAGCACAGCAGGGGGCGTTATCACAGACAAGCACAGCCGCCTGTTCACAGCCAAAGTGGACAAGCTAACGTTTATTAAAATGAACCAGGCATGGATCCCACAAGACTTGTCTGTACCTTATGCAGAATAGACATTCAGACCGGCCTCACACAGCCATTTGTATACTTGTTTTTTTGGAATATGTCTCAATATTTTGGGGGCTACCCCAATTATAAAAAAAAAAACAAACAAACAAAAAACAGTGTTGGCTACCTCCTCCTCCTCCTCCTCCACCACCGCCACTTCCACCTACACTGCCACGGTCACGGCCTAGTCAACCTCTAGGCTCCTACGCCACATCCACCTCCTCCTCCCATTTTTTTTATGTCATTTTAAGTTATTTCCCTATCCACATTTGTTTGCAGGTCACTTGTTCTACTCTTACCCCCATTTTGCTTCCTTTTGCAGCCCTCTAGCCCTTTCCAGGACTTTTTTACAGCCCTTTTAGTGACCAAAAGTTTGGGTCACCATTGACTTCAATGGGGTTCGGGGCCTGGGGTCAAGTTCGGATCGAGTTCGGTACCGAACCCGAACTTTTTCACGAAGTTTGGCCGAACCCAAACATCCAGCGGTCCGCTCAACTCTAGTAGAGAGGTTTTCTGTTCTCATAACGCATGTCCTTACCAAGATTATGTCTAAATGTAGTATTTATGTGTAGGAGGGTTCCACCACTATTGCAAATTGTGTCACATTTTCCATGGGCAAGGACAATAATCAGCCTTAACATTTTCCATCCAGCAATAATTGCAGCTTCTTACCAAGCCAAATGACCCAAAAATGAGAGATGTTCTATAGCAGAATGCTCACAGTACTGAGCCATAACAAACCTTCAAAACAGATGACATATTCCAGAAACAGGTTGTTCAGTGGTTATCCAGCCTTCCACAGTACATCTGCATTGGTTCATTTATTGCACCCCTGAGACTTAAGACTGTTTGATATAACAGCAATGAACGCTCCATGAATGTGGCTAAGGGCTTAGCACTTCTGCTGAGCAAACCTGGGGTTCATAAGTTCAAATCCCAAAGATACCACGTCCTGTAGAAAGGCTGTAAGCTCTTACTGTGTTGTTAAACATAACTCATGCCCTTCCCCAAGTTTTATATAAATGTAGCATTTATGTGGACGAGGGTTCCACCACCATTGGAAATCTTGCACAATCTGCGATCTTGCCAAAAGTATTGGGACACCTGCCTTTATACAGACATGAACTTTAATAGCATCCCAGTCTTAGTCTGTAGGTTTCAAATTTGATTTAGCCGACACTTTGCAGCTATAGTAGTGCAGGGGCATTTTTTTTCCCGCACCAGAATCGGATCGCATGGGTGTTCTCAATCATGCGGTCCGATTCCTATTGGAATCCACAGTTAGTATTGTGATCTATGAACCAATCTGGGAGTGTCATTAATATTGTACTGACACCCGCAGCGGTTCACAGATGGCAGTGTGAACTGTCTGTGGGAGAGGTGCGATGCAGGAACCGGTGCTGAAATTGTGCTGGTTCCTGCATCGCACCTATGTGAACCTGGGCTAAGGCCTCTTTCACACTTGTGCGACCTAAAAGTCGCATGACTTTACCGCGATTTTACCATGATTTGCAGCAATTTTTTGCCATGATTTTGCTGTAACTTGAAGCAATAGCTGTGAAATTCTGAGGTCTGTCGATCTCAAGTTGCTTCAAAGTCGGACCAATGTAGTTCAGGGACTACTTTGAAGTTGCACAGATATGAATGGTGCTCATTGGAAATCATCTGCAGGCCCCTTTCACACTTGTGCAACTTGTCCTGCGATTTGGGACTGCAAAGTCACATGACAAGTCGTTCCCCATGATTTTGAATGAGTACCATTCATATCTGTGCGACTTCAAGTCGCAGTGACTTCAAAGTAGTCCCTGCACTACTTTGGTCCGACTTTGATGCGACTTGAAGTCCATAGACCTCAGGATTACACAGCTATTGCTTCAAGTCACATCAAAATCACGGAAAAAAAATTGCATCAAAAAATTGTGGCAAATCGCAGTAAAATTACACAAATTTCAAGTCGCACAAGTGTGAAAGAACAACCCCTGAAAAACAGCCCCACACCATAATCCTCCCTCCTGATTTTAGCCTATGCACAAAGCAAGGTCCATAAAGACATGAATGAGCGCATTTGGGGTGGAGGAACTTGACTGGCCTGTACAGAGTCCTGACCTCAACCCGATAGAACACCTTTGGGATGAATTAGAGTGGAGACTGCGAGCCAGGCCTTCTCGTCCGACATGAGTGCCTGACCTCACAAAAGTGCTGTGGGAAGAATGGTCAAACATTCCCATAGACACACTCCTAAACCTTGTGGACAGCCTTCCCAGAAGAGTTGAAGCTGTTATAGCTGCAAAGGGTGGGCCAACTCAATATTGAACCCTACAGACTAAGACTGGGATGCCATTAAAGTTCATGTGTGTGTAAAAGCAGGCATTTTGACAATATCGTGTGGGCTAACACATTTGCAAATAGTAAGTGTTCTTGTTTATCAGGTGCAATCCCTTTAGAGTTAGGCAGACATGAAGAGACAGATTGAATGACACTGGTGGGCGTGTACTTCCATTGGGCGTGTGTCGGTGTGATAACAATATAACCTATGTTATATAGATGACTGCAGTAGGGGGGTTGGTTTGGCCTGTGAAGAGGTCGTGTTATTTACTGTGGTTTTTGGGGGAGTAGGGCTGATATTGTGCATAATGACAAATGCCCCACTTGGGCTGTTAGTTGAAATTCTTGTGCATTTTGTCCATCAAAAGTGTGGCTTTGCTGTCAATGTTGTGTATTGTTGCTGTCTGACCATGCATTTATGGTTTGGAAGCATCTGCTGACCTTCTACTCTTTGATGTCATTGCTTAATCATGTACACAGAAATGCATCTTCCAGCAGAACCGTCACCAATGTATGTGTGTGGAATGTGGGGTGGTGGGTGTTATTGTTTGAATGTGTCTTTTTAATATTTTGTATTTTTTTTTAAGGATGACTGTTTTTTTGTATTTTTGTATAATTTTACAGCTAAACATTTGTTGGTGGTTGGTGTCTGTTGATTGTAGTTGTACTATCAAATGTGTAGCCTGCTATACACTGTGAAATTAAAGCTGTGTCCACTATAAGGCTTGGAAGAATTTTAGATTGTAAGCTCCTGTGAGCAGGGCCCTTAGATCCCAATTGCTAAATGGTTGTCTAAACGTACCACCTAATATACTAATGTCACTAAATGAATGTACATAATTGTTGCTGCTGTGCAAATAAATGTAAATTCTTGAGCTGTTTTTTTTTTTTTTTTATTTGTTTTGGGGGGAGCTGGGTTTGGAGAAGTGAACTGTCTTGCTAATGACAAATCATGAGAAGGTGTAATCGTGGATTAAAAAAAAACCTAATCTCTTCAGCACACCAGCAAGTAAATGATAAAGGTTGTTTAAAATGGAGTCTTCTCATTTAACAGGTCTGGAGAATTGCAGGTAAGTGCCGGTTCACACTGCACTGTGCAAGATTGCGTCTGATTCACAGTGCAGTATAAGTCACATGCGCTGTTCATGCGGTACGATTTCAGCCATATAGATAGCATGGCTGAATTTGCATCGCATTCAGACCAAACTTGCACAGGACCCATGGGCGTCCGCAGGTAGGGGCAAGGAGGGGGGGGCAATTGCCCACCCTGGAATCAGGGATGAGAATAGGGGTTCCCCACTAGGTCCTTATCCTCTTGAGCCATGTATGCAGTTTCTGACAGTCTCTTGGGCCATGTATGCAGTCTCTGACTGTTTCCTGTGCTATGTATGCAGTCTCTGACTGTCTCCTGTTCCATGTCCGCAGTCTCTGACCGTATCCTGTACTATGTCTGCAGTCTCTGACCATTTCCTGTACTATGTCCACAGTCTCTGACCGTCTCCTGTATCATGTCTGCAGTCTCCGACTGTTTCCTGTATCATGTCCGCAGTCTCTGACCGTCTCCTGTATGATGTCCCCAGTCTCTGACCATCTCCTGGATCATGTCTGCAGTCTCTGACCATCTCCTGTACTACGTCTGCAGTCTCTGACCATGATAATGTAATTATGACATTGTCAAAAAGGGGCAGAGCATGGATGACCTTGAAATTATGCCCCCCCCTTGGAAAAAGTTCTGCGGACGCCCATGACAGGACCCTTTTTTTGGTCTGCACACCCATGTGATCCGATTAATGGCCGAACTGCTAGTTTGCATTGTGATATGTGAGCTGAAATGGGGGTGTCATTAACAATGTATTGACACTCCTAGCAGGTCACACATGGCAGAGAGAAATGCGATGCGGGAACCTGCAGTGGATTTGCAGGGTTCCTGCATTGCAGAAGTGTGAACCAGCACTCATAATGAATTTAGCTGGTGGATTGGCAGTGTTGTACGTCTCAAATTGGGCCTTTGTCTTTGTCATTCACCTGCCTATTACTAAATAAAAATTGTGATTGCGATCAACTATTCGCTAGCAAGAGTGGCTTTGTCCTCTGACCCAGGAATGTCATTGTGTTCATCTGGAAGTGCCTTTGCTGGTCAAGATCTCTATATAGGTGGATATAGCGAGGTCCCATTTTAGCAAAGAGGAGGTGCTACTCATTCGACGGGTAAGTGTAGGAAATATACTTGTGCTTACACCTTGTGGGGGAGGATGTGGTAGCAATATTTGGTGGGGACGGGGTTAATTTATTTGTTCATGTGGGATCACCACACATTCACTTCCTGCCAGGGCAGCCATCAGAAATTTTGGGGCCCCTTACATAGCTCTAGACCTGGGCCCCCCTTTCTGACCATCAACATTCCCCAGGGCCTTCCTACTGGGCCATTCCACCACATCCACCCACTGGCCAGGGGTGTACACGTGTAGCAGCCCCAGTAGGAATTATACACCCTGTCACTCTTACCAGATGTAGCCTGCCAAGCATGACTCATTCAAGTAAAGTAAAGTATGCAATGCATGCTAGATTGGGATCCAAGGAGTTAAAAAAAACAGTGCACAGGCAGCACAGCCTCACCCAATGCTTGCAATAAGACCTCATGCCGAACCATAGATGCTGGAGGTCCTGGCCCAGTTGTTGCCCAGGGGGTGCTCTCTATGTGACTAAAGTTTGGTATTTTTATTGGCTATGGTTCAGGAGAACGGTGTCCCCAAACTGGGTGCCCCCCTCCCATAGACTCCAATGTTAAGTCCGAAATTCACCCGACAATTGCTGGTCAATAACTGGTCACTTTGAGGACCTGGTATGACCGAACCATAGATGCTGGAGGTCCCAAACCTGGCCCAGTTGTTGCCTAAGGGGCACTCTCTATGTGACTAAAGATTGGTATTTTTATTGGCTATGGTTCGGGAGAACGGTGTCCCCAAACTGGGTGTCCTCCTCCCATAGACTCCAATGTTAAAGACTGCTAAAGTCTTTGTTGTAAGGGCCCTTGAGACACTGGGGCCCCTTACAACAGTACTGCCTGTACCCCCCTGATGGCGGCCCTGCTTCATGTCCATGCGCACACATCACTTCCTGGTTACAGGCACATTACACTTCCTGTGAAAGAAGTCTACTATAAATGGTAATAGCAAAAAGCAGCGCTAGAGTTAATTCATAAAACCCATACACATAAATATAAGGAAAAAGTGCTAGTGCAAAAATATCAAAAAGTGCAACAATATGTATAAGGTGCAAAAGTCCTCTTTAAATTGAAGCAGCTATGATGTTTTCAAAACAAAGTCCTCCACCACTGATCACCGCATGCATGTGCACACTTTGGGGGCTCACCAGAAATCAGAAGGTATAACGGCTCATCTTTCCACAACAAGAGGGCTCATCAACTTCTCAAGGGTCACCTCCACAAGGACTCGGTACACAGAGATCAGAAGGTGAATCAGCTTGTCTTTCCCTAGAAAGCAAGGCTCCTCCCAGATCTACTTCATAAGGATCACCACCACAACACAGGTACTCATGGGAGACAAGTAAGGAAAAACCCTCATAGTGTATCTCTTAGTATTCAAACATTTATTAAACAGCACCAAATGCGCTTACATTAAAACAGTTAAAATCGCATGTTTCCTTAAAACGAACTTCCTACCGCCCGGCTGTACAGCGCTCCTCTCATCCACCTCCTGAGCGTCCCGTCGGCACAATGCTTCACCTCAGATCACCGTGTGGCCACGTGTTGACGCGTTTCGTCACTTCCGACTTGATCACAGGGCTCCTGCACATGTGTTCTGCTGATGTAAATCAGTAAGGAGTGTGTGTGTGTGTGTATGTATATGTGTATATATATATATATATATATATATATATATATATATATATATATATATATATGAGAGAGCTGCTTTTATATTTTTTATATATACACAGTGTATGAGAGAGCTGCTTTTATTTATATATATATATATATATATATCCGAGAGAGTTGCCTCTATACACTCCTTTTACACTTTGCTGACTTTTCCTGAAACTATTCATATCTGTGCTATTTTAAGTGGCACCAACTTCAAAGTAGTCCCTGTACTACTTTGGTGTGACTTGAGGTTCCTAGCTCTCAATATTACACAGGCATTCCCTGAAGTTGGGACAATGTTGCGGGCAAACTGCATTACTTTCAGGTTAACACCTTTGACTTAGGCCCCATTCGCACTTGTGTGACTTGAAAGTCATGCAACTTTGATGTGACTTGAAGCAATGCCCAATGTAATCTTGAGGTCTAGGGACCTCAAGTCATATCAAACTCGGACCAAAGTAGTTCAGGGACTAGTTTGAAGTTGATGCCACTTGAAGTCAGACAGCTATGAATACTAAACAAAACATAAAGGTGCGCGAGTGTAAATGAAAAAATCCCTGTGAATGCACAAGAACATTAAAGAGTTTGAACAGCAAGGCTCCAAAATGATAAGGAGTACCTGTGTTCAAATTCAAAGTGAAACACAAGGGCTCCAATATGACATAGAGCACCTATATAAATACAAAAACCAACTTGATCAGTGATGACATAAACATATAAATATAACATATATCGCAGTGCAAATGTCAGACAAAATTATGATAGAAATGAATAAGTCCAGTGATTGAAAAAATATGTCCAGTGATAAAGGGAAAATTCCTGCGTAAATCTGTCCTCAAAGGTTATTCAGATATTACTCCACCACCAGGGGCATGCACACCAGGTGAGATGTTATGGATGGGTACTCTTACCAATAAATGTGGACTCACTATTCCTAGTGGGTCAAATGGGCAGGCAGAAATAACCTTCTGCAGGTTTAAAATAGCTAGGTTCCCTTCCACTGCACTTCCTTCTTCCAACTGCTCACTGGTGGTACCTCCTGGATGAATGGAGTGGACCATACAGGGTCTCGGTATCCCCCAGAGTAAAGAAAAGAAGGGCCAATAGTGTAATACTCCTTTGCTGTCACTTCCAGCAATGTCTTCTCTCTACTTCCTCCCCATTCAGCTATGAATACTACTTATTGGAAATCCCGGGGTCCAGCTTGACAGGCGACTTTGCAGTCGCAGGACAAGTTGCACAAGTGTGAAAGGGGCCTTAGATATCCACCCAAAAGTGGAAGCTCTGCTTATCTCTCTCCTCCCCTTCTGATGCCACGTTTGGCACCTTTTGGGGGGGGAGTGGGTACTTGTTTTGGACATTTACCTGTCCCTACTTCCTACAGACCTCACTGCAGCGAGGTATGGCAAACATTTGTCACCCCCTCCTCCTTCCCTGCTGCCAGGCCATTCAGAAAGTGCAGTGCCTTTTGTGCATGCGCAGTAGGGAATCGGCAATGGAGGCGACAGCACCTGAGAGCCATTGGAAACATGGGCTGGTGTGCCAACATCACTAGCATCCAGGGCAGTGTCCTAATAATTAAAGTCAGCAGTTGCAAGATGTGTAGCTAATGACTTGTACATTTTCTGTGGGGGGGGGGGGGGGCTGAGGCATCACTTTAATATCAGCTTGGTTACCTAGATTGGTGAGCTGGGATCGAGCCCTAGCTATCACATAGTACTTGGGCTTATCTCAACAACCTGCACCATGTGAATAGCTTCAACTAATCACAGATCAGTAGCAATCCCAGCTGACATGAATGTCAAACAATTCTGACTGTTCAAAGTTTGGCTGGTTCAATGATTTGTATGGTATCAGCAAGTCTACATGATACATTTAAACAAGGCTATCTACCCCACAGAGTAGTTTAATGGTATGGATGGTATCACCTTCTGAAAGCTTGCATTGTACTCAGCATTATATGCTGAAAATATGTGAACGCATATTTTCCAATTAGCCAATGCACATCAGTTTGATTGCTTCCATACTATGAATTATTTAAATGCATGCAATGGTATGTACATAGTCATTAACATTATGGTGTGGAATTGGAATAATCACACACTAGTTAATGTGCCAGCAGTTAGTTTGTAGAGAATTAACAGAATACAAGATTAGTAAATGTATTTTCTATGGCTGGTTGTGGTCAGCTCTATAGTGTAGTGGTTTCTTCTGATACCTTCAAAGGTTACAGCTACAGGTTCCTACAGATGTCATCACCACACCTTGCATTGTACTCAGCTGTATGTTTTCTATTTTGCTGCGGTAGTTCCCATACACTTTTTCAAACAAATCATGCTCATACAAACCTTCAATGGATTCTGCAGGTTCAAGCCCAATTGACATCAGCTATTCCCACATATGCTGATTAAGAAGGCATATTTGTGGCAATAACGTGATTTTGCATTCGCATGATCGCCCAGTTGATATGCTAATTAACTTAAATGGGTGTTATTTTTAGGCGTTGCGCGAACGCATATTCGCAAAATAGTGAATTAGCCCCATTATGTCTTATAGTAAGTATCAGTCCTTGAGGATGATAGTGACCATCCATACGGTACAGATAATATGACACCCGGTGCAACGAACAGTTCGCTCTGTGAAATCCACCACCAATTAAGGGAGAGGCTTACCAGATAACAATAGGAATGCGACGATTTCTTATCAAATAAGGGTGTGGAAGCACTGCTAACAAAATATTAGTGAATACTAAAATAGTAAATAAGGGGATGATAGAATATAAACCCCTAATAGAATATTATCCACTTATTTACTATTTTAGTATTCACTAATATTTTGCTAGCAGCGCTTCCACACCCTTATTTGATGTTGATTATTTTTTTAGTTGGTGTGAAACACTACAGGTAGCAGCAGCAGCTCTAATACAGATATTAGATTACTTTAATGCTATACACTGAAATTGACAGTGCATTACCATTTTCCACTATTTTTGGAATTGATTTCTTATGCAACCTTCAAGAGGGCAGCGCTACAGTACACATGGAATAGATACGATTTTGAAAAACTGTGACAGAAGGTGTAAATGTCTGTGAAACTGACCGTTTCATTTAGTTATTGAAACTAAGCAAAGGAGTTTCACCAATTTTCATGCCTGAGGACTGTATCAAGGTGACTTGGTTACCCCCTGTGGCTGTAAACATCGGGGTATATTCCTTACCTTTATCATAATGGAGGAGGACACTTAGATGAATGGTAAAATGTCTTCAACACAACAGAACAAGTCCAGCTGATTGTGACTACTTCTAGGTATACCATAACCCAGTTCAATATGAACTTTCGCAGACAGATGAGAGCCTCTGTCAGGTTTTATTGCCATCTACTATATATCCCAATTGAGGAAATCTCTTCAATGGGGACTATAAAAACACACATGGCTGTTTTATTGCTGTCTGTGTGTTACAGTCCTGGCAACCACTCCACCCATTTCTTGCTCAACATCCCAGAGACAGGAAGTCATGGAAATCTACCTAAGGAAGTCATAGACAAGAATTGAAATCATGAAACTGGTTTATCCACTTTAAGACCGAGCCTCTTTTTGGAGTTTGGAGGTTATCAGCTAAAAACAGGTTTTTTTGCTATAAAATTACTTAGAACCCCCAAACATTATATATTTTTTTTTTCTAAGACCCTAGAGAATAAAATGGCGGCCATTGCAAAACTTTATGTCACACCGTATTTGCGCAGCGGTCTTAAAAGCGCAATTTTTTTTGAAAAAATTCAGTTTTTTGAGTTAAAAAATAAGACAACAGTAAAGTTAGGTCAATTTTTTTTCATATTGTGAAAGATAATGTTACGCCGAGTAAAATGATACCCAACATGTCATGCTTCAAAATTGCGTCCGCTCGCGGAATGGCGACAAACTTTGCAACATAAAAATCTCCATTGGCGACGGTTAAAAAATTCTACAGGTTAGCATTTTT
>BLSH010345135.1:164986-179973 GCA_018402905.1 Glandirana rugosa | reverse complement strand
AGATAATAATGATGAAGACCAGTTTATAAGAATTGGATAACACAATCCGATAAAAGAGATAACCACTTAAGAGAATTATCGACAAAACAGACTACCTGTTTACACCTAGTTCACTATTCTATTTCAATGTAAACGGGTCGTTTTCCGTTGTTTACCTTTAACTGTATGTAGATCAATGTTGTCCGTAAAAAGTAATGAAAAGTTACTTACTTATCAGTAAGAGTTTGACTTAAAGTATATGTGTCTTGGGATTTACTTTCGTGTTAAGAAATGTCAAAAAAATATTATTTTATCCCTTGTCAAATTGGTGAAGGCCTGGCGGTGAAAAAAACGATACCGGGGTTATGGTAGCTATCTGCTACCATAACAACGGTATCCCACTTCAAAGTACCGCCGTCAAACGACGTACGGCGGTCCGGAAGTGGTTAAACTGTTCCCTATTTTATTATAAAAAAACTGTAAAGAATTGTGCTTTCATTTAGGGTTCTGTGTATATGAAATTCAGTTTGAGAATGACTATTCATTCATTGAAAAGTAATGAAAAATGCCTGTTGTAACTAGATGTATGTCAATTTCCATTTGTTGCCTTTTGCTGGGCAAATGTAACTTTATCTTATCACTTGATCCACATTTGTCCATCAGACAAAACAGCTATTAAGAGAATTCACCAATAGAGAAAATAGCCTAACACAATAGGTTAAGAATATTTGACCAGAAGTAGTAATAATAGAAGGAGACCTCTGTGTACAGTCTATGGAGATTCCTGTGCGAATGGCTAAATGAATGTGTGTTTGGCCAGGCGAACCTCCTGGTTGTTAGGAAACCAGGACCCGACAGCATTCTAACAAACTATGTACCCTGTACTAATTCTCATGGGAGTAGGGGTGGTACTGGGGGGCCCCATATAGTAAAAAAGTGCTTCCAGACCCCCACAACCACTAAGCCAGGGTTGTGGTGAAGAGGCCCTTGTCCTCACCAACATGGGGACTACCCATGGAGGGTACCCCCACCCCTATTTCCCCAATAACACATTTAGTCACTAGAGGTCACTAAGTGCCATCTAGCGGTCATAAGTGGCATTTTCCATTTTAAATTAATGAAAAACATTTATCTGGCATAGGAAATAGCCTAACAAGATCTGTCTTTTGCACCATACACACAGAACAAATGTACATGAACTGGGAGAATTACTATATACATGTTTTATCAATGTACCCCTAATACCTCTTAAAATTTACCATCCACAATTTTGAGATGTTATTGAATGGTGGACGAAAACAAAGCACAAAAGAGAGCCAACCCTTAAAGGGATCTGTGTTTCTTTCATCAGGGTTAGTGTTAAACATAAATGGTAATATTTAACCACTTGCCAACCGTAATGCAGATATATACATTGCAGTTTGCAAGTGGCTTAAGCTATCAGCCATAACCCCAGTATTGTTTGTTTCAGCCAGTGGCTCATGAGACATGGACACCCCCTCCCCCCGCCACTCTCCGGTGTCTCTCGAGCTTACTGTTTCCGTCCACTCACCTGAGAAATGATCTGACGGTGCGGCCGGCTGGTCCCAGAGGTGAACAAAGACCATGTCATCTTTGATCGCCTTTATGGCCTTGGAGGATAGAAGTGATGTCATGATGTAACTTCTGGTCCAGGGTGGCAGTAAACAATTTTTTTTTAAAAGCAAATGTTTAAAACATTTTTTTTTTTTAATCTTTTGCTTTTAAAGCTAAAGAAGAGATTTAGGGTCATTTTGACCCCAGATCTCTCCATAAAGAGGACCTGTCATCCTTATTTCTATTACAAGGGAATTTTACATTAATTTACAGGAATAAAAGTGATAAAAAAATAAAGGGACAGTGTAAAAATAATAAATAAAATAAATAAGAAAAAAAAAATGAATGTTCCTCCATCCCTCCATGCTCGTGCACAGAAGCGAACACAGATGTTGTACCCTGGTTTTAGGCAGGGTTGCTAACAAATTTAGTTTGGTAGGTGGTAACTAACCTGGCTGATTGATAGGAGATCCACTGACTTTTCCCTAAATCTGGATTTGATGCACCTCTCTCTTCTGTCTGAAGGTGGCATTGTTGCCTTTGGCATTAGAATGACAAGGGCATAGTGGATTCAGACTGGACTGGATATGTTGTCTCAGCCAATTGGCAGGGGTTTCTTTGGCCTCTTAGCCTGCTGGGAGAGCCTATCTATTCAGGAGGAGTCAGGTGATCGGGATTCTGTGCCACCTGGACAGCTGTCTTTGTGGACGTGTGTTGTAAAGTTCCCGGCTGCTAGGCCAGAAGCCTAAGGCCTATCTGAGAGTACCTGGTTGCTAGGCAGTCTGAGGTCTATCCAGGTTTGAGAGAAGCAGTGCAGGGTTGGGACTTCAGGCCAGAAGCCCAACCAAGTTGCAGAGGTTCTGCCAGATGGGGAACCAAATTGTTGCCAGTAGTGAGGGAGAAACAGTTGCCATAAGGGAGAACCACTCCTGTCGCCAGGGGCAAGTTAGGATCAAGGCCAGAGGTAAAGGGGAAGCAGTTGTCACCAAGGGACAGCCACTCCTGTTATCAGAAGCCAGTGTATGGAAGTCTGAAGAAGTACCAGAGCAGCCATTTCACCAGCCAGGGAGAGTGAAGAAGTAGGAAAGCTTCAGCAGAGTGCCAAGCCAGGGACCCAGCGGGTTAGCAAGGATGAAGCTTGAGGATTATACAGCGGCTGTGGAAGAGCTCAGAGGCTTCAGCAACCACTGGGATCTGGAAAGTCTAGTGAGAGACTGGGAGTTCAGTGAGTGAAGATCTAAAGTGGGAGACTGTGAGATGTGATAGAAGATCTATGGTGGGATACTGTGAGGTGTGAGAGAAGATCTGCAACAGGATACTGTGAGTTAAAGTGGTTGTCAACCTGTGACAACCACTTTAACCTACAGGTAAGCCTAGAATAAGGCTTACCTGCAGGTGCTCTGCATATCTCCCAAACCTGCATGGTTCAGGAGATATGCAGTGTTCTGCATGTGCCGATGTCATTTCGGCACATGTGCAGTGAGGAAACGGGCTCCGTGCCGTTTCTCCACTGGGACTGTGCCGTGACTGGTGGCTCCCGAGGCGACTTCGGCCAGTCACAGCGCCGTAGTTGCGGCCCCCGGAAGGAAGAGGGGCAGAAGATGGATGCGGCCAGCACAGGGACAGTGCTGGACATTGCAGGCTACGTTTGCAGGTAAGTGGCACATAATGAGCTACTATGCGATGCATAGTAGCCCATTATGATTCTAATTTACAGGGGACAGTAGAGGAAGTAAACCCCATCTGGGTTTACTTCCTCTTTAAGTGTTCAGATCTATTTTGGCTGTTTGAAGTTCAATTGCTATAGGAGACAGCAGTTTTACAAATACAGTTTGCTGCATCTCGCTTAAAGGCCCTCCACCTATATAGCTGTCTGCATATTCATATTTTTATCTCAGAGTCTGCCAATTGCTTTCACATCTGCCTGAGGGTGTCCTGGCCCTAACCTTCTCACCCCAGTTCTTGTTAAAAGACAATAAATCTCTTTTGCTCTCATTCAAAAAGTGACTGACGCCCAACCATTCCATCTTGCACTACACCCACCAGGAGTAAGGATGTCTGCTCTCCCTGACTCTGGAGGTCACTATTAGGCCTCTAGGGGTCGGGGACATTGCAACATTAGGCGCCCAGCGTGGGGCAAAGGCGTTATTCCTGCAGGATTGCAGTTACACCGGGATTTCATCTGGCTCAGTGGGAAGATGTCAAGTAACATCTTTATTCCTCATAGACTGTGTTATTATCCATTTCAACCATGTGGGGAAGAACCAACATGTCTCATTGCTCATGGAAGAGTGTCAGCCTGGTCTTTTGTCACTTTATGCCAGCGATGCAGGGGTTAAGGCAGACTCCATTACAGTTTTGGGAAGAAGGAGGCGAGTGCTGAAGTTCCTGGAAAGCATGTGAACCAACCCCTGGGCAGGGGGAGGAGTTGTTGCTCTACAGAGGAGGAGAAGGAGACGCTGCTGAGAACCACGCCATTACCTGAACACGTGCGGTGTTGGTACCAAGTGAGAGATATGGCGGATTGGAAAATGTACATTCAATGTGTTGGTCCCAACCTGAGTGGACCGAAAGGCGACTTGACAGATACTGGAGTGCGGTATGTATCCAAAGGTAGTCTCACGTTCTCTACCGCGGGTGGCAATGAAGCTACTGGGCTAGTCTGCAAGAAATGTTCCAGCCTTGCTACCAATGTAATGCCCTGGATCATCTGCGGACAGTGCGGAGAACCCCTACTCAAGCTAGTCTCGCCCACATCAACCCTCGGGCATTATGGGTGGACTGGGACAAGAATGTTGCCATCCCGGTTCAGGGAATCACCAAAAGTTCCGATGCCATCACCCAGCCTACCAGAGACGCTGCTCCTCTGACCCTTGTGACTGCTCCAAGGCCAGGTACTCCAGTCTACTCCCGGGGCAGCAGATGGGCCCAACTGCACTCATTGATGACAGAGCCTCCCAGGGAGAAGACACCGGAGACTGGTAAGCCTAATTTGGGTGAAAGTGGTGTGCCTGTGGGGACTGTGAAACCTGTGGCTAGTAAGGGAGTGGAGTTTGATATACCGGGGTTACTAGTTCAAAGCACAACCTGCTTTCGGGTGAAGAGTGCTATACCATGTCCGATTCAGACATCCCGTTCGATCAGATTTTGGAACTGTTTTCAGACACTATGGGGTTGACTTACTGACATTGGAGAGTGCAAAATCTGGTGCAGCTGCACATGGTAGCCAATCAGCTTCTAACTTCAGCTTGTTCAATCAAACTTTGACAACAAATCCTGGAAGATGATTGGTTTCCTTTCGGAGCTGCACCAGATTTTGCACTTTTCAGCTTTAGTAAATCAACCCCTATGTCCTGGCCTGAAAAGTGGACTGATTGATAGTGATGAGGAACAACCTTGCGATGAAGAGGAGGATGAGATCCTCCCTGTTAAGGCCTTCAGTGTCAAAATGTAACTTGATGCCACACTCGTGCCTTGCAAACTCAGTCGTTTCTGTCAGTTAGACTACCTTGTAAGCTGGATACCCTTGCTGGGCATCGAGTCCAACGTGCAGCGGACACACACTCTATCTGGGTGTGGAGTTTCCAAATCACTGCCCAGCCTGTCCAAGCTACAGAGGATTGTCATAAAGAAGGTAGCCGAAGAATATGGCTACCTATATCCATATGTGCCTGCTCATTTGGAAAAGGAGATTCAGGAAAAGAGAATGCAATGGATTGATGCAGCTATCCGGAGTTACCTAAATATTCCTCTTTGTGGTGAATTTAGGAAGATGTCACCACGATGTGCTGAGAAGTATGCAAACATCCTACAGGAATTCTGGGATTATGGTCGCCACATCTACTTTGACTGTGTAATCATTCCTCGGCCTAACCAAAAGATATACAGCATTATATCACCATTATTGGCTCAAGTGGGAAGCCTTTGCAATTGCCTGATCCTAGATGCTATTGGTGATATTCTCAGACTGTGATACGTTTATCTTGACTGAAAGTGGATTACAAAATGTGTTTGTGGAGTTGTGTTGACTTTGATAGAAGTTTCTCCACGCTTGGAAAAAAAAATGTGTTGATGCAGGGACACTCCTATCTGTGCTGTTCTGCTGGACTGTGCTCCTGAATCCCAGCAGTTGCAGGAAGTGCCTCACAAGAGTTATGCTGACCTATGCCCGGAAGTTGCCAGTGTGCCTCCCTCTGAAAAGTGACATGTTGATCTGATGTTGTGAAACTTTAGTATACGGTTTCTTCATTGAGTGAGGAAATTGATCTCAGTCCCCAGCTGTGCTAAGGATAGACTGAGAAATATTGCAAATGCAAGAGGACTTTGTCGACCAGGAAGATGGACAGTTCTTCAAAAATTAATGAGGGAGAAGCAGTTGGGATCAAGGCCAGAGGTAAAGGGGAAGCAGTTGTCACCAAGGGATAACCACTCCTGTTATCAGAGGCCAGTATATGGAAGTCTGAAGAAGTACCAGAGCAGCTTTTTTACGGTGAAGAAGTGGGAAAGCTTTAGCAGAGTGCCAAGCCAGGGATGCAGCAGGTTAGCAGCAGTGAAGCTTAAGGATTATACAGTGGGTTAGCTGTGAAAGAGCTCAGAGGATTCAGTGACAGCTGGGATCTGGAAAGTCTAGTGAGAGACTGGGAGCTCAGTAAGTGAAGATCTACAGTGGGATACTGTGAGATGTGAGAGAAGATCTGCAATGGGATACTGTGAGTTAAGTGTTCAGATCTATATTGATGGTTTAAAGTTCAGTTGTTATAGGAGATAGCAGTTCTATAAATACAGTTTGCTGCATCCAGCTTAAAGGCCCTCCACCTGTATATCTGTCTGCCTATTCCGATTTTGTCTCGGAATCTGCAAATTGCTTTAGCATCTGCCTAAGGGTGTCCTGGCCCTAACCCTCTCTCCCCCAGTTCTTGTTAAGAGACAATAAATCTCTTTTGTTCACATTTAAAAAGTGACTGGCACCCAATCATTCCATCTTGCACTACACCCACCATGCCTAGCAACCCACACTTTAAGGATGTCAGCTCTCCCTGACTCTGGGGGTCAGTACTAGGCCTCTAGGGGTTAAGAACATTGCTACATATACGTAAGTCATGCACGCATATGTAAACGGTGTTCGCACCACACATGTGAGGTATCTCCTTGAAAGCAAAGGCATGCACATGGGGTGTGCCTGGGCACACCCTAATCACCCTGTGCATGTTAGTGTAGCTGCATGCCGGCTGTCTCCAGAGATCTGCCCGCTGGGCTGCTGTTAAATGCTGCATCCAAGAGAGTGTGTAGCCCACGCTGCCTGTGAAACAGTTTCACATTGAGCAGATAGTGAGGCTTGCAAGAGCCGCTCAGTGTGTGAAACTGTCATGTATTTAACTACTTGCAGGGAGAGAGACCAGCTGTCAAAACTCAGAGGTGATGTTGGGGGTGGGCGGGACTGAACAGCTATCAAACACCAGCCAATGGGATGGGGTCTGGGCGGGCCACTACATGTGGCTCCGCTCCCTTTTTTAAGCAGCCCAATCATTGGCTGGTGTTGTATAGCTGCTCGGTCCTGCCCATCGACGACATCGCCACAGAGTTTTGACAGCTCGTCTCTCTCTCCCAGCAAGTAGTTACAATACATGACAGTTTCACACACTGAGTGGCTCCTGCAAGCCTCACTATTTGCTGCATGTGAAACACCCCCTCTCCTCTGTCAGTGTCTATCGGTGCTGCTTAGCAGTGCCAATCAGTTACCATCAGTGCTGCCTATCAGTGCCAATCAGTGCTTCCAATTAGTGCCAATCAGTGCCACCTATCAGTGCCAACCAATGCCACCTATCAGTGCCAATCTGTTCCCATCAGTGCTGCCTATCAGTGCCAATCAGTGCTTCCAATTAGTGCCAATCAGTGCCACCTATCAGTGCCAACCAATGCCACCTATCAGTGCCAACCAGTGCCCATCAGTGATGCCTATCAGTGCCAATCTGTTCCCATCAGTGCTGCCTATCAGTGCCAATCAGTGCTTCCAATTAGTGTCAATCAGTGCCACCTATCAGTGCCAACCAATGCCACCTATCAGTGCCCACCAGTGCCCATCAGTGATGCCTATCAGTGCCGCCTATCAGTGTCAATCAGTGCCAATCAGTGCTTCCAATCAGTGCATCCAATCAGTGCTTCCAATTAGTGTCACATATCAGTGCCCATCAGTGCTACCTATCAGTGCCCATCAGTCCTGCCTATAAGTGCCACCCATCAGTGCCACCTATCAGTGCCCATCAGTGCTGCCAAGTAGTGCCCATCAGTGCTGCTAATCAATGCCACTAAATGCTGCCAATCAGTGCCATTAGTAATGCCAATCAGTGCCCATCAGTGCTGCCTATCAGTGCTGTCCATCAGTGCTGCCAATCAGTGCCCATCAGTACCACCCATCAGTGCCACCTATCAGTGCTGCCCATCAGTGCTGCCAATTAGTGCTCACCAGCGCTGCCAATTAGTGCCACTAAATGCTGCCTATCAGTGCCAATCAGTGCCACCTATCAATGCCAATCAGGGTCCATCAGTACCGCCCATCAGTGCTGCCCATCAGTGCCTATCAGTGCCAGCCATAAGTGCAACCTATCAGTTCTGCCTATCAGTGCCCATCAGTGCTTCTAATTAGTGCTATAAGCACTGCCAATCAGTGCCACTAAATGCTACCAATAAGTGCTGCCTATCAGTGCCAATCAGTGCTTCCTATCAGTGTCACATATCAGTGCTAATCAGTGCAGCATATTAGTGCCATTAATGCTGCCAATCACTGCCACCTATCAGGGTCAATCAGTGCCAATCAGGGTCCATTAGTGCCCATAAGTGCTGCCTATCAGTGCCGCCCATCAGTGCAGACTATCAGTGTCATCAGTGCTGCCAATCAGCGATTTCTATTAGTGCCAGTCAGTGCTGCCAATCAGTGCAAATCATTGCTGCCTATCAGTGCCACCAAGAAGTGCTGCCAAGCAGTGCTGCCAATCAGTGTCCATCAGTGCTGCCAATCAGTGCCAATCAGTGCTGCCAACCAATGCCACCTATCAGTGACTGCCAGTGCTGCCAATCAGTGGTGCCTATCAGCGCCAATCAGTGGCACCTATCATTGCCCATCAGTGCTGTCAATCAGTGCCATCTATCAATGCCAATCAGTGCTGTCAATCAGTGCCCATCAGTGCTGCCTATCAGTGCCCATCAGCACTATCAGTGCTGTCAATCAGTGCTGCCAATCAGTGCCCATCAATGCACTGAGTGCAGGGATGGGGGAGATTAACTCAGCTAGGCACATTATGCATGGGGGGGGGGCTGCCTGGTGGGGCACAACCAAAATCTGTTGATGTTTATTATTGCCACATGCCGATCTTTAGTATAATAGTTAATCACCACACTACTATTTACAATAAACTACTGGAGGTAAAATAAAAAAGTGTATTTAAATATAAGGTCAGGGTGGGATGCAATTATGGAATTCTTAACATGTTCTCATAGTCTTCACCCCAAATTTCAGTATGAACATCAAACACAACCACAATAGGTGGGACTTTAATTATGCCTTTTGAGAACCAAGACTACATATGTATAAAAATACAAAACTTTTATTAAGTTATAGATTAAAACTTGTCAAAATGTAAACAGTACACAAGAATCACCCAGTTATACTGTACACACATACAGAGTACATAACTTAGAGATAGCGTATCATGATAGCTCGACAAAAGGACTATGCGTTTCATGGGGGCACTCGCTTTTTTGCCTCCAGGAATCATTTATGATACATAACTCTAAATATAATTGAGAAATATGAGAAGAAGGAGAAATAGAAATAATCATCATATAAAAGTACAAAAAATGTATATTTAAAAAAATATAGAAAAACCATATCAGAGAAACAACGAAAACCATGTGCATATATGACCCCAGTGTGGTTTGCCCAAACAGCTCAGAAATGATACAGGAAAAAAAGAAAAGAAAAAAAAAATATATATATATTCTTGTTGAATTTCATAGCAAGTATGTTCACAATGCATGGATGCAGATTCTATAATGCAAGTGGATGTGGGTGACGTCCTCTTTGTACTTTGTGCTGTATTGTACTTGTTGTGCCTGTGTTTGTTTGATCCTATGCTCCCTACGTATACTGTTTGGACGTCTCTGCCTGGCCCACTGAGCGGGTGACACGTGGTGTCCTTCTGTCGCGATGTGTGCCCGGGCATCCTGTGGCCCATGTGCTGCTTGTGCGAAGGTACGCCGTCATGTACACTGCACTCTATCTACACCATTTTTCCTTAGTCTAAGTGTCATATATGACAGTGCGAGTTGCAGTGGACACTACCGCCTATTGACCTAGTACAGGCGGGTCTAGTAGGGGGAGGGACTCTTCCTGGACTTAGGGCATAAGCTTACTGACCTATCTGGTCCATGCCCTGAGTACAGGGCGGGTCTTGGACATGCCAATTTCCTCTATATCTAGCCTGCATTTCTTCCTGCTCATTCTCTATCTGGGTATGATAAAGGAGGGACCCCTTTTTGGCATCCATCTAAGCAAGTAGCTTCCACATTAGCAGCTCTATGAACAAAGAATATTTGGTGGGAGAGGTCTACTGTCTCCCACACATTTGCCTAATTACTTTTCACTGTTATTTCTCTAAAAGGGATGTTTAATTGAGGAGAGATTTCCCCTTGTCCTGTTTTTGGGGGAGCGTCGGATGCAGTTTACTTTGCCTTTGCCACTTTTGGAAGCATTGATCCCAATTGGGTAAGAGCTCTACTGGTTTATTGGTGGTGCTTTTCTATATTTGTCTATTGTCCATATATTTACTTTGGAGTGGCTATATACTATATCTATTTTTTTTTTTAATCAGAAAAAAAAAACCTTTATTATTTGTTTTTCCTGTTGTTAAAAAATCAGTCACGCACATGAACAGTTGATGTACATAGAACATAGTTGGGCACAGTAACAGACACAAGTACAGTACACAGACCATCATACAATGCTCATATCTATCTCCTTGAACAGGACATAATTTACTCTCTCCAACAACAGTACATAAAAATGCAGTATAATACGAAAAGTAGTGTAGAAATAAAAAAGAAAAGAAAAAGACAAGAGAACCTTGTCATTTAACAAAACAATATATTATTATCCCCAAGCCATGACCTGTTTATAGCCCCCTTTACTTCAGGAGCCTGTCTAGTACCAGCTGCAATGGAGCTACACTCGGAGATTCTAGACAGTCTTGCCAGATTTTGTGAAATGTATTGGGCGCTTTTCTATGTTGGTAGTTATGCTTCTCTCTAATAAGTATTCTATTAACTTCCTGAACCCATTGGTGGGCAGTGGGAGTCTGATGGGCAACCCAGAATCTTGCAATTAGTTTTTGAGCAAGGTATAAAAGCCTTAGCAGTGCTATGTAGGTGTCAGTGGTGTAAAGGTCTTCCTCTAATCCCCCCAAAAGGCAAAGGACCGGATCAGGTCGCAATTGAATATGATAGATTTGGTTAATGATATCTATTACCTCTTGCCAATACCTCACTAATTTGGGGCATCTCCATAGCATGTGTATTAATGTACCTTGGTGTGCTTGGCATTTAGGGCATAGAGGAGAGTCTCTCCTTCCCCATCTGTGTAATTGTATCGGGGTCCTAAAAGAGCGATGGGGTATGAATAGATGTGTTGTTTTTCAGCGGCAGATACAGATACCATCGGTCCTGCAGCTATATTTTGGACCTATTTGTCTCCTTTTATAGGTATTATGTACTCCTTCCATCTGTCCCTACAGGTTAGCAGATTAGGTGCTTTAATGTGGGCAAGTAGGGTAGTATAGATATGAGAAATTATTCCCTTCCTAGATTGGGTGATAAATATGGTATGTGGAAGATCTGAGCTCTCCAATCTCATCACCGAGCATCTGCCCTGCGCCCTAAGAGCATGGCCTAACTGTAGAAGCATAAAGTGTTTATTGCGCAGTAAGGGAAACACTTCCCGCAATTGGCTAAAGGGCTTCAGTTCTTTACCACTGTACAGTTGTGTAAGATATTTGACCCCGGCTTCCACCCACAGCACTTGGTTAGGCAGTTTATTCAGTTCTGGTTAACATTTATTGTTCCACACTGGGGTGACATCTAGAAAACCCTCTATAGCCAGCCTAGATTTAATTTCTGTCCATAGTTTTAAAATTAGCTGAATTGTGGGGCATTGGGTTGGCAGAGCAGGAAGTCCCTGTTCTATTTGGGCCATTGCAGAATAATCTTCCAGGGAAGGGATTAATAGATTTCTAGAGGGGTCCAGCATATCAGGAGCATCCCACCTGTTGTTAAATGTTGAAGCTGGGCTGCTACAAAATATGTGAATGCATGTGGTACAGCCATGCCAACCTGGTCTTTAGGCTATTGTAAGGTTCTTAGCTTGATCCTAGCGATACCATTTTTCCAGATTAACGCCCGATACAAGGAATCAATTTGATGAAACCAATAATGTGTTATCCACACTGGGGCATTATGGAGAACATACAGAAGTTGGCGTAGAGAGATAGTTTATCCTCTCTCCCCATGCGATGGAATTCCACTATCTCAGTTGACGCCCTAACCCTGGCCGCCAGAAGTTTGAGCGCCAGGGCAAAAAGTAAAGGGGAGAGTGGACACCCCTGCCTGGTTCCCCTAAAGATAGAAAAAGACTCAGAAAGGTTTGGCGTTGGTCCTAAGTCTGGTGTTGGGAGCTGAATAAAGTAGTTGAGTCCATCTGATGAAGGACTCTCCTAATTGAAATTTCTTCAGTACAGCCCAAATGTAGTTCCACTCGACTCTATCGAAAGCTTTGGCAGCGTCGAAAGAAAACACTACTCTATTACCCGGGTTGTTCACTGGTAAATGCATATTGAGGAATAGGCGTCTTATATTCAGTGCCATAGATGTGGCTGGTATGAACCTAGACTGGTCAAAGTGGTCCAGCCTTGAAATCACCTTTTCCAATCTTGTAGCAAGAACTCTAGCCAGGAGCTTGATATCCATGTTTATTAAGGATATGGGTCAATAGGAGTCAGGTAACAGCAAGTCTTTACCAGGCTTAGGGATCAAAACAATAATAGCCTCATTCACAGAGGATGGTAAGTGGCCATGTCTGGCCACATGATTCAGAGTTTCTAACAGGGTTGGAAGTAAGGCCGCCCCGTAAATTTCGGCAGGCAGTCTGCCTGAGCCCGGGGACTTGCTGTTAGCCATACCCGCCACAGCCTTAGCCAGCTCTTCAATGGTAAAAGGAGCATTCAAGAGCTTATGGCCCTCGTCAGACAAAAAAAGGGAGGGAGCAGAATTCTAAAAAAACTCATTAACTCCTCTTCTGTAGGCATTGCCCTAGAGGAGTAAACCTCCTGAAAGTAGTCGTGCAACACCTCAGATATTTGGGCCTGGTCTTGCACCCTGTTACCTCTGGAGTCTTGAATTGCCTCTATGTGGGATGTTCCTTGCTGGGAACGGGAAACTACCGCTAGGAGGTGGCCTGTGTTTCTCCTTCCTCAAAGAACTTCTATTCTCAGCAGCATTGAACACCACTTGCTGATATAGTTTCTGTGCCTCTAGCCAACTACGCTCAGTGGATGATGAGGGGTCTGCCACAAAGATATCTTCTGCCTGTTTTACCTGGCCCATAACAAAATTCTCCCACTACTTAGCGGAGGTCTTAATATTCGTTATTTGCTTAATAATGCATCCCCTAAGGACAGCCTTTAAGGCATCCCACATAATCCTCATTTCAGTAGTGCCCTTGTTATCCTGCAAGAAGTTTTGAATAGCAACAGAGATAGGGTCATCTTTAGGGAAGAGTTCTAGCCAGAACGGATTGACTTTCCATAAACTAAGGCCATCCTCCCTAAAGTTTTTATTTGTACTCGTAACAAGGAATGATCTGAAATATTACGCGGGGCATATTCAATCTTAGTGACTTTCAACCGTGCTGTCGCATTACAGAGACATAAGCCAATTTGAGACATAACTCTATGTATTGCAGAGTAACAGGAGTAGCTCCGCTTATCTGGGTATCTATCTCTCCATGCACCACGCAGGCCCAACTCAGAGATGAGTCTAGAAAAAGAGGTAGGACCTCTCAGCAGGGGCGTTGCTAGGTCTACAAAAGATCTGGGGCTTGAGCCCATAGCAGCGAAGTAA
Source organism: Glandirana rugosa (assembly GCA_018402905.1). Taxonomy (NCBI): domain Eukaryota; kingdom Metazoa; phylum Chordata; class Amphibia; order Anura; family Ranidae; genus Glandirana; species Glandirana rugosa. Next base: position 166,254 of record BLSH010345135.1, on the reverse strand, counting down.
AGGAAGTCATACGCTTGGGCGGGCATACACTAGAGCTGCGTGATTGATCGGTAAAAAATCTCGATTCAACCCCCCTCCCGATCTCTATGCAGAATTACCCGATTCATTCATGTAACAAGTGTAGAGAGTAGAGTTGAGCGAACCTCTGGTTCGGGTTCAGGTTCTGCTGGTCCGTCCGAACTTTGGGGCAAAGTCCGGGTTCGGGTCCGGACGGAACCCGAACGATCGCACGGACCCTGAACCCCATTGAAATCAATGGGGACCCGAACTTTTAGGCACAAAAATGGCTGTAACAAAGTCCTGGAAAGCCCTAGAGGGCTGCAAAAGGAAGTAAAATGGGGGTAAGGGTAGGGCAAGTGCCCTACAAAAAAATGGGGATAGGGAAAATAAATTAAAATCAAATATAAAAAATGGGAAGGGGGGTGGATGTGGAGTAGGAGCCTAGAGGTTGACTAGGCCGTGACCGTGGCAGTGTAGGTGGAAGTGGCGGTGGTAGAGGAGTAGGAGGAGGTAGCCAACATGGTATTTTTTTTTTGTTTGCTTATAATTGGGGTAGCCCCCAAAATATTGAGGCCTATTCAAAAAAAAAGTATACGGATGGCTGTGTGAGTGCGGTCTAAATATTTATTCTGCACAAGGTACAGACAAGTTGCACACCACTAGGCCCGGGCTTGAGGCTCAGTGGCAACAACCACTCATTGGTCTGTTGTTCAATGCCCATCCACAGCTCCTGCGCAGTGTGGGATTTATCCCCCAAACATATCAGTTTTAAAACAGGCTGCTGTCGTTTTCCCCTGGATGTGCTGATGTTGGTGGTGAAGGTGGTCGAGGAGGAGGAAGCGCAGTAGGAGGAGGAGGCAACAGGAGGCAAAGAGAAATGCCCTGCAATCCTCGGTGGTGGAAGGACATGCGACAAATGGCTAGCCGGCTCAGGCCCACCCGCCACTACATTTGCCCAGTGTGCAGTAAGCGAGATATAGCGTCCCTGCCCGTGCTTACTGGTCCATGTATCAGTGGTTATGTGGACCTTGCCACTCATGGCGTTGCGCAGTGCACACTTGATCTTGTCCCCGACTTGTTTGTGCAGGGAAGGGATGGCTCGCCTGGAAAAGTAGTGGCGGCTGGGTACCACGTACTGTGGGACAGCCACCGCCATCAGGTTTTTGAAACTGTCAGTGTCCACCAGACGGAATGACAGCATTTCAAAGGCCAGGAATTTTGAAATGCTGGCATTCAGGGCCAGGGATCGCCGGTGGGTAGGGGGGTAC
>BLSH010345135.1:103327-132679 GCA_018402905.1 Glandirana rugosa | reverse complement strand
TTAATACTGACCAACCCGACATCATCCCTCCCAGAAGTCCAAAACATATTAAGTTGGTTTGGAAAGGTATCATTTTACAAAGCCAACGAAACCAAATCGAACATACTTGATATAGAACTTGACACGGCAACCCGAATTCTTCTTCAAAACCAATACCCCTACACTTGGGCTGACACGAGCATAACATACCTAGGCATACAACTGACTAAATCTCCCAAGCACCTATTTCAAACTAACTACATTCCTACCCGCAACAAAATACAAAATGAATTGCAAAAATCTACCCAACTTGAATTCTCATGGTATGGAAGGCTGGCGGCATTCAAAATGATGTACTTGCCTCAATTCCTCTATCTATTTAGAACGCTGCCAATACCAATTCCCTCCAGTTACTTTAAGTCATTACAATCAATGCTATCAAAATATGTATGGAAAGGCCAGAAAGCCAGGTGCGCACACCACAAGCTTATCAAACACAGACTGAGAGGGGGAGTAGGATATGTGGACTTCGCCGATTATTACAAAGCGTCTATCCTGACCCAACTCAAAGAATGGTTCTCCTCACCACAACTTACGAATTGGGGCAGAATAGAAGCAACCTATAACTCCCGCTCTCCAATATCTGAATGGGCACATAGAGCTATTCTAGGGGCACGTACTCCAACTTTTCTCCCTCCCACTATGCAGGCAACGATCAAAGTTTGGAAACAACTAATACAGGATACCAAACCATCGCAAACGAGTATTCCCCTACAAATCCCAATAACGGCCCTTAACCCATTTATTGAGCAAATTTCCCTTAACACATGGATACACAAAGGAATCAAATACATACACAACTTGTACCAAGATCACATCCTCAAAGACTTCCCAACACTTCAAAAGGAATTCAAACTTCCATCGTTAGACCAGTACAAGCATATACAGATAAGCCACTGCCTCCAAAAACTTAATCCTCACACCCAAAACATCCCGACACAAGCCTGGCATTTCCTCTCCTCAACTAAACCAAACTCAAAAGGAATCACTACATTCTATAACCTATTGCAACACAAACAGGAATTCTACAAATCTAGACCATTTATACAATGGGAAAATGACTTAGGACAGACATTCAATGATGAAGCCTGGACTAAAGCATCAGGACTCACTCAGAAGGTCACAAAATGCTCCACACTGAGAGAACTATCCACAAAAATTACGCTCAGATGGTATCTTACCCCTGATAAAATAGCACACCTCAATCCGCAGTTCTCAAACAAATGCTGGAGGTTGTGTGGAAAGAAGGGAGACATATTCCATATATTATGGGATTGCCCAAAAATCCAACAATACTGGCGAGACATCTTTGCCATCATATCCAACATAGCCCAAACAACAGTACCACCAAACCCGGGACTGGCACTATTGTCCCTTGAAACAGACTCTATCCCCAGAGAATCGCTAAACACAACCATCCACATCTTACTGGCAGCCAGACTTACTCTAACCAGAAACTGGAAGAATCCTCTAACCCCTCCCGCGAGCGAAGTATGCCTCTTGACAGATACACACTATTCATACGAGCAGATTTCGACCAAAACCGCCACTCAAACTCAGAAACTACTCAAACAATGGGAACCATGGCGTTATTGGTACTATAGGACACCGAATGGTACTAGCGATGGCAATTATCATAGCCAATAGACGAGATGCAACTACCAACAATGGATCACCGCAAGCCCAACACTCGGATTTGAGCTGTCGGGAAGTCACTCCTCCGCTCACAGCTTGTGCCCTCTAGGGGTGAACGGGGAGGAGACGGTCCCAGACAGCTCAAAGACCAAATTGGGAGAAATCTGCAATATACACCACTGGAAATAAGCTACTTGTATGTTATATTATAAGTTAATGTTAACCCAATGACCTGGAGATTAAACTCCACCCCTACTGTAATTAACTTTGAGCAACTCTGTACTTGTACAAGTATTTTGATATCTGAAAAAAATTTAATAAAACTCATGAAGGAAAAAAAAAATGTGTTTCTCCATTAGCAACCAATCTTAGGCAAGCCGGGTATAGCATGGCATAGCTAACATCAAATCTGTTTAGTCTTTTTTTAACTTCCGTACATTTCACTCTTTTCCTTTGTAGGTCAGCAGAAAAATCAGGATAAAAGGATATGCGCTTGTTATCAACAGTCATGACCTCTCCTTTGGTTCTGGCTTGGTATAATGTGGTGTTTCGATCCTTATAGTTGAGAAACTTAAATAAAAATGGCCTTCGTAGTTCCCCTGGTTGTGGTGGTCTGCCCGGAACCCGGTGAGCACGTTCCACCGTGAACATGGGAGAAAACACTTCCTTGCCAAAGGCCTCCGCCAGCCATTGCTCTATAAACGCCACTGGGTTTTTATCCTCTGCTCTTTCGGGTATACCCACCGCCCGTATATTATCTCTCCTGAGCCTGTTCTCTATGTCTTCCAGGCGGGCAGCATGGCTGGCTGTTTGAGAATGCACCTGTCTCAGTTCATGTTGCAATGGTGCCACATCATCCTCCATCACACTCATGCGGCCTTCCAGATCCGCAGCGTGCTCCCTAAGCTTTTGCATGTCCTGCCGGACCAGTGACAGTTCGATCTTAACCCCTTTAGGCCTCATACACACGGGCGTATCTAAAAAAATAAACAAAACGTCGGGTCCGACGTCAAGGAAAAAAAGTCGACGTTTTTCGGCGTTATGCATTGGCGTTTTTGAGCGTTAGTGAGCGTCGGCGTCAATAGGCATTTTTTAAAAAAAATCATCCCTCTGCTATTTTTCAGCCTAGAAATGTCGGCGTCAAAAAACGCCGGAAAACGCCGGTATAATAATAGGTGGCGTTTGTTGGCGTTTGTTGGCATATTGTGGCGTCGGCGTCAAAAAATGCCAAAACGTTACAGCCTCAGAACGCGATGGCCATGGGTTCTACTTTCTGCTCACTAACGCCGACGCCACCTACAGCTCAAAAACGCTGACGTTTTTATGGGGCCATTGACTAACATGGAGAGCTGCAAAAAACGCCAGAAAACGCCGGCGTCAAAAAACGTCCGTGTGTATGAGGCCTTAATTTCAGAGGTAAGGTTTGCTAAGGTTGGAGTTGCATGAGGTGACAGCAGTAAAGATCTGATGCAGTGTGGGCCCAGGGTCTTGTATACTAGAGGCAGGGGGATCCGGGCCTGAAGCAGGGTTGGCATTTGTACTCACTGAATCCCATAGGGCTGTTTCACCAGGATCCTCCATCCAGGCAGGGCAGCTATCCTCTCCCACAGGGAAGTCTGAGGCTGGATCTGTAGTCCGGAGAGCTGTCTTGGCTGGGGTCTCTTTGGCTGCATTCTTACTGAACAATTTCTGTGCGGCCTCTTTAGCAGAGCTGGATGCCCGGGCGCAATCTTGGAAAGCATGGTCGGCACCTGGAGGGTTTTCTTTCCCCTTTTTGAACATGATGGTGTCCTCTGTAGGTTGCCTTGAGATGCTTTCAGGTGTGTGGGAGACAGCGCGGGTCTGGAGCGGCAGTTATAACCCGGGTAGAAGGGGTAAGCAGGATGCTTTACAGGAGTCTTGGCGGAGAGGAGATTCAGCACGCCTTACTCCATGCTCCACAAGCCACGCCCCCCTCTATATCTAAATTTTAATGCACGTGTATATGTATTGGCTTTTATAGGGATGCATTTGTGTCCCAGGGGCCGGTAGGCACATTTTCCACGTGGAGGTTATTATCTTCAGCTTGATTTTATTTTGGATGCAGTTGTGTCCTTGGTGTCTACCATATATACTTACAAGTAGGCTGAATATAGCACACTTACATTATAGAACATACATCTATGTATTGTGAACATACTTACTATGAAATTCAACAAGAATATATATATTTTTTTTCCTGTATCATTTCTGAGCTGTTTGGGCAAACCACACTGAAGTCCTATATGCACATGGTTTTCTTTGTTTCTCTGATATGGTTTTTCTGTATTTTTTGAAATATACTTTTTTTGTACTTTATATGATGATTATTTCTATTTATTCTTTTTCTCATATTTCTCAATTATATTCAGAGTTACGTATCATAAATGATTCCCGGAGTCCTGAAGAAGCAGGTGTCCCCGTGAAATGCGCAGACCTTTTGTCGGGCAATCATGATACGCTATCTCTAAGTTATGTACTCTGCATGTGTGTACAGTATAACTGGATGATTACTGTTTACATTTTGTCAAGTTTTAATCTATAAATTAATAAAAGTTTTTATTTTTATAAAATAAAAAAGTGTCAGTAAAAAGCTTGCGGCTAAGCACTGTTATGTGTTCCCACACCACGAAAAAAAAGTCCAGTGCTAACCTACTGATCAATAACTTAACAAAAATGGTGGAACCCTCTAATGTATGTAAATCTAAAAAAAACTACAATATTTCCACAATACTGGTCTCTGTGATATGTAACATCACATAATACACATTGAACTGAAAAAAAGACATAAAAAAATGAAACTTAGCAGCACTGGTGGGAACAACTCCTATAGATATTTGTCATACAGTTTAACTTCAAGTGCAATGATTCCAGTAATATGGGTGTAGTGCCCACTACTTAGGTGGGAGCTAGGGTTCGATTTTTTTGGTAAGGTAAGGTAAATTTAGCCAGGCCTGATGTACATGCAGGCCTGGTTGTTTTGATCCTGGGCTGGGACTGGCTCAGTGTAGGACTGGGTGATTCACAGATGATGTCACCAGGACTTCCCGTTTCGTCCAGAAGTGGGAGGGGGTTTAGTCATCTGGGGTGTTCTGGGGAGCCCTGACCATTCCCCAATCTGAATTGGCAGGAGACAGGTCTCCTCAAATACCCAGGGTAAGCCCAGTCAAGCAGGTGAGCCTGGGTGGATGTTACAGAGATGTGATAGTGAGCCCCCAGTCTGGGGGGGGGGCTGACCTTGGCCTGGGAGAGCTCGGGTGCAGTCAGGAGGAGTGAAATCTTGGTGGCATGCACAAGGGAGAGTGGAAAAGACAGCTAGAGAGAACACTATTGGAGAGATCTCTGGGAGTCACAGGTGTCAGTGAGTGGCACACCCTGGGAAGCTGGAGGAGAATCGTGCCGAAGCAGATTGGAGTAAAAGACAGTCTGGGAAGGATGCTGAGGCCAGCATGGGACTGTGGTGTCACTGTGGCAGTGGAGAAGGCCGTTGCAGCTGGGAGGGCTGACAGGGCCTGGAAGAGGATTGGCTGGGAGCAGTAGTCCAGCAGGCCAGCTAGCACAGTAGTATGTTTCTACACTTTGGGGACCAACTGTTCCTGTTCGTGATGGGTGGTCCGGAGGCCCTGCTTCAACTACAGCAGGCCTCGCCATGTGTTAGCTAGGCCAAACAAGATGATATGGAGGCCTGGTAAATATCCTTCCAGGTCTCACCTATGTGAAGCAAGAGTTATGCAGGAGAGAGGAACAGGAGTCCAAGAATCAAGTGATGTGCTGGAGGAAGAAGCAGTGTATATACTGGAGGTATATATAGAAGGTCCCAAACCAAATGGAATTGATTAGTTGGGCATCCCACAACTTTCCAATCCCTATCCAAGTTTAATCCCCTAATAAATAAAACAAAACAAAATTACCAGCCTGTTCCGTGACCAGGGCCGATCCTAGGGTTACAGACGCCTGGGTGCAGAAATATTTTTGGCGCCCCCACATGGGCGTGGTCAAGTCCTACTAACTCCTTCCCTTTACAAATGTTTCTATGGCAGGACTCAAACACAGAGATGCTCCCCTAAGGAGTCTTTGTTACCCTGGGATCATCTCATGATCTCATAACAATAAGCAAAATACAGGAACAGAAGCAGAGTACTCTAATGGGACCTGGAGGGGGGCTCTGTGATGGACAGAGAGAGGGTTTCTGTTAGAGAGTCTGTTAAAAAGAGCCCCCAAACCTACTGCAGACATACTACAGGAGATGGTCAGAGACTGCAGACATAGTAAAGGAGATGGTCAGAGACTGCAGACATACTACAGGAGATGGTCAGAGACTGCAGACACACTACAGGAGATGGTCAGAGACTGCAGACAGCTTACAAGAGATGGTCAGAGACTACAGACCTACTACAGGAGATGGTCAGAGACTGCAGACGTAGTACAGGAGATGGTCAGAGACTGCATACATATTACAGGAGATGGTCAGAGACTGCAGACATACGAAAGGAGATGGTCAGAGACTGCAGACATACTATAGGAGATGGCCTGAGACTGCAGACATACTACAGGAGATGGTCAGAGACTGCAGACATGGTACAGGAGTTTGTCAGAGACTTTAGACATACTGTAGGAGATGGTCAGAGACTGCAGACATGGTACAGGAGATGGTCAGAGACTTTAGACATACTGTAGAAGATGATCAGAGACTGCAGACATAGTATAGGAGACGGTCAGAGAATGCAGACATGATACAAGAGATTAATGCATCAATGCAGTCTCATCAGTACCCATCAAATGCAGCCTAACAGTGCCCATCAAATGCAGCCTCATCAGTGCGCATCAAATGCTGCCTACCAGTGCCAATCGCCAGTGCCAGTGCCAATTGTTCAGCGTTGCTGTATTAAAATACTGCCTCTGGTCAGAGTAACATCTATCACAGGGGCCTCTGCTCTAGGAGGCGGGATTTTAATACAGCGCCACCGAACAATTCACAGCAAAGCTCCGTGACACTTCGGGAGATTGCCACTGGAGAGGAGGTGGGAGGGAGAGGAGGACTCTTCGGTGCCCCCCACCTCTGTGGCGTCTGGGCGCGGTGCAACCCACGCACCCGCCCAGGATCGGCCCTGTCCGTGACTCTGAATTCGGTATGGATGTGATTGAGGGCAGTGTGATCAGGTGAACCACAACAATCAGTCACTCCTAAGGGGGCCATTGACTACATGTAATTTCACATGTACTACACATCAAAATGAGAATAAGACATATATATTTTTTTAAAATAAGTGAATATGTGGAGCGCTAAAATTAACATTAAAACAAAAAAAATGAATACATATTAATATCAATAGCTGTTTTCAGACTTCTCTTATTGTCTAATTATACATGCAATAGTCCATTTCAGAATGATATCCAGGTATAGGAAGACACATCTGTAAGGTGAGAGGCTGGAGTGACTGGTGGAGGGGCACTGCTACACACCTTTGTATTTATTTTAGCCTCACCTTGCTGTCACGGTGCCCTACTTCCTATACCTGGATATCATTCTGAAATGGACTATTGCATGTATAATTAGACAATAAGAGAAGTCTGAAAACAGCTATTGATAGTAATATATATTAATGTTTTGTTTGTTTTAATGTTAATTTTAGCGCTCCACATATTCACTTATTTTTATTGTCAGATTTGGTTTAGCAAGTTTACCAGAAGTGTTGAGCAGCTGTTTTAGAATATCAATTTGAATCAGCGCTGAATTGTTTTTTGTATTTTATATATATTTTTTAAACTTAGCAGGGGTGGTGGAAACCCCTCTACAGATAATTGCCATACAAATTAAAGTGGATGTAAACCCGATTCATGGAATTTTAGTTGGACACATCTCAGAAGTGTAGTGTTTTGTTATCTCTTCAAATAGCTATGTCCTGTAGTTGTCTCTTCCTCAGTAGCTCTGTTATCAGCCTGATAAGTTCTTTCTTGTTCTGGTAGTCGGAACATAGAAATTGGAGTCGGGGGAGGTTGCTAAAAATAGGTTAGCAGGCTGCTAAGCAAAACACAGGCAACCTCTGCATGTGTGGGAAGGGTGTGTGTGCCTTTCCTTCAATCAACTTTCTCACAGTCTCTGACAGTGTCCAGGGATTGTCTCCTCCTACATAGGAAGGAGGAAGTAGAAAATCTAACAGAATGTGCACTTTCTAAACAGTATATTAAAGTGAAGACAGACCTAGAATTCATGCCCGCCCAATTTCTATTACACCATAACACACTCCCCAGAAATCGTTACTTCAGATAACTGGCGATGCATATGCTCAACGTCGCCAAGTTATGCATCCCAGTCTTATGGGGAAAATATAGAGCACCCTCAACTAAAGAATGGTTCCTTCGAATAGATAGAATCGCTGAAATGGAAGAGCTCATTGCCATTTCACACTACTCTATCTACAAATATAACAAAACTTGGGCTTGCTGGTTACACTTTAAGACCACCGCAGAATACACCTAAGCAATAAATCCTCACAACAAATAATCCCCTCACAGCTACCTGATAACGACCCTCTCGACTCCCACACAGGGGTCTATAGCCCGGAAGGGCTCAGGGCCTGAAGGGTCGGATCCCAGGGTTTGTTGGAGGCTCTCGCCCCCCCTGGACTGACTTATTCCGGTCCCTGGCCTTACATTAGCACATCTCTTCGCGAATACCCGAAAGATACTTCATCATTATAACCCAAGACCCCCCTCCCCCTTCCTCCCTCCCACCACCTTACTGGGCCACCCCCACCTTCAATGTCCATGCATGTCTCCCCATACATAATTGCCTACCCAGTACCAAAGATCCCTCTAGAGGCTATCAGCTGGTCTGCTAGCCCAAACTACATCCCCCATCCCAACAAGTCCTCACCACCTATCACCGGTTACCTCAGACATCTTCTCACAGCATGCTCCCTACATATACCCGCAGGATAGCAAAGATGACCCCCTGACCCTTGCCCGAACCTCTAGTCCCAATCACCTCACCGGGAACTGCCCGGCCCAACAGGCCTAATACTTTGAGACTCAGATACCCATGCTCTGTCGGACTGCGGAGAAAACTGACACCGATGGATGAGATAGCCTACACCGCCCTTCATCCTCTGGTGCTGGTCACTCCCCGATGAGATTCTGCACTGAGGGGTCCCTACCTACACTGCTTGCTTATTGTTATTATACAGAACTGCAGCTCAAGCACCAAATGTTAACACAGGTGCAACGATTTGACCTCTCAAATGTTCAAACGTTTTCTGTTTTGTACTTATGTATACCGGACATTGACACTGTCTCCTATTTCATGTTTACCTTACCACTGTACTTGTAATTTTTTGGAAACCTAATAAAATCTTTTGGAAGAAAAAAAAAAAACTGAAGACAGAAGATATACATGTAAGACTTGTATAGGGAGGTTTGTGTCATCTCTGTGTATCATCTGAGGCTGTTCACTTCACTGGGTATATAGAGGGTTTACATCCACTTTAACTTCAAGAGCAAGATTTTTTTAGTTGGGAGGTTCACACCATTTAAGAACTTTGGATTAAATGGATTCTGTGGTCCACTGGTGTCCACTTTCAGGTGGTGCTTAAATGACCAGGAAGAGAGCAAGGGTTTGCTCTGCCCTGGGACTCTGAGAGAGATCAGCCAGAGAAAGCTGACAAATGGAGCTTTGGCTTTTGGACTAAAGAAAAGGTTTGCAATAATTTTGTTTGGTGGGTGTCTGGGACAAGCACTACACTGCTCAGTAAGGAGTGCTGATGTTTAGTTAGAGCCAGAGAGGCAATGATTTATTTTGCTGTTTTGTTTATTTTAACTTGCAACCTTTTATCAATAAACCTGGCTGCAACTACTCGGCGGGTGGTTTCCTAAAGAGGAAATGGAGGAAATATTGAAGGCCCTGCTGCAGGCCAATGCAGCTCAGCGGGAAACCAACCGCCATGTCGCAGAGGCCGCTGCAGCACAGAAAGAGGCAAATCGGCAGGCCATTGCGGCTCAGCAGGAGACAAACCGTCAGTTTGCAGAGGCCCTGCTGGAATTAAGGAAGGGGTCCACAGCTCCTGTACTAGCAGAACAAAAATTGGTCAAAGCCAGCTATTACCTGTAGAAGGTGATGCCAGCAGATGACGTGGAGGCATACCTAACCACCTTTGAAAGAGTCGCTGTGCAGGAAGGTTGGCAAAAAGACCAATGGGCGGGACTATTAGCCCCTCTTCTAACAGGAGAACCCCAAAAGGCCTACTTTGACCTCGAACCAGAAAGGCCCAGGACTATGAGACATTAAAATGGAGATACTTGCACATCTGGGCATCACCATGGCAGTCTGGGCTCAACGGATACACCCATGGTCCTACTGCGTGGACAAGCCACCCCGCTCTCAGATGTTCGACCTGGTCCACCTAGTCAGGAAGTGGCTGCAGCCAGAGACTTTGCCAGGTCCTCAGATTGTGGAACGTGTGGTCATGGACCGCTATCTGCGTGCGCTTCCCCCTACCTTGAGGAAGTGGGTCAGTCACGGGGACCCTAAAACTGCAACCCAACTGGTAGACCTCGTGGAAAGGTACACTGCTGCTGAGGACTGGTCAAACCCGTCTGCTCCCCACTCCAATGGATCTAGGGGTGAAAGATTACCCAGCAGACCCCGGAAACTGTTCCAGGGTTCAAGGGTGTGGGAAAGAATGATAAAAAAAAAAAAATCTATAAGTTACAGCGCACACATGATACATACTCCTGTCAGGCTATTTTAAAAGCATCTAAAACGTATGTAGCAAAAAATGCAAAAATACGGGGGTTTGGTCACACTGAATGGCCATGAAGTGCTTAAGCCCATTGACTGCTGCAAAGTACCCCATTACCAATGGGAACCTACACTGACCTTAGAGTGAATGCTCATATCTCTTAAACCATGGAAGCTAACGCCTCTCTTTATGGGAGACCAGAGGACACATCCCATGGATCAGGTGGACACTGATTGGGGCTAAGGAACCCCATCCTCCTTAATTAGCCCCAATCAGTGTCCACCTGATCCATGGGATGTGTCCTCTGGTCTCCCATAAAGAGAGGCGTTAGCTTCCATGGTTTAAGAGATATGAGCATTCACTCTAAGGTCAGTGTAGGTTCCCATTGGTAACGGGGTACTTTGCAGCAGTCAATGGGCTTAAGCACTTCATGGCCATTCAGTGTGACCAAACCCCCGTATTTTTGCATTTTTTGCTACATACGTTTTAGATGCTTTTAAAATAGCCTGACAGGAGTATGTATCATGTGTGCGCTGTAACTTATAGATTTTTTTGTTTGTTGGTCGTTACGAGCAGCACCATGCGTTTGGCAGGGTGTTCCCCCCAAATATCTAGTTTTGGAAAGAATGATAAGACTGCTGGTTCGGCTAATGAGACAGTGGACTCTAGACCTGGAGACTGGCCAAAGAAGCCAGGAAGGTCTGAGAGACCCTTGAGAGGACTGGGTATAGGCCATATACAATGCTACCGCTGCCATGCATTAGGTCATATTGCTTCCAACTGTCGCCTGAATGATGAACCCATGCAATGTGATTATGGTTATGTGAAAAGACGCTTTTCTCTTTTTGCACAGGTTGCATGTATGGCGTCATGTCAAGGACGCATGGAGAGACAAATGTGTGTGATTTCTGTGGAGGGAAAGCCAGTTACTGCACTGTTTGATTCTGGTAGTGTTGTGACATTAGTTGAACGTAATTGTGTAACTCCTGCAAAATTTCACCCCAGCACTGTCGGGGTTATTTGCATTCATGGTGACACACGGGACTACCAGACTGCAGTGGTTGAGATTGACATTCGAAGAGGCAGGGTGACACATTCAGTGGGGGCAGTACCTTCACTGCTTCATGAAGCCCTAGTGGGGAGAGACTTTCCCCATTTCTGGAGGCTATGGGAAAGCAATGGGAGTCCGGTGGATAGAGTTCCCCCTGCTGGGGAGGCACGGGAACTCACACCAGACCCGTTTCATTGCCAAAATGAAGGGGAGCCTGTTGGTATGACCAACGAAGGAGGAGACCCTCTTCCTTTTGGCTGGGGAAGAGGAGGAGACGGAAGCCAGCTCCCAGATTGAGGTTATTGAACAAGAAAACATCTCTGACTCTAGCAGTGAGAGTGGACAGAATGTGATACCTGACTTAGAGGTCAGGAGAGAAGATTTTTGTACAGAACAACTACGATAGGTCACACTTACTAGAGCCAGAGAAAACATTAAGTTGGTGGATGGGGAGCCTGTGGAACCTAATTGGGGGGTGTCTTTTCCCTACATGGCTCTTAATAACAATCTTCTCTATCAGGTGGTAAAACACGGTGAGGAGGAGAAAGAGCAGCTAGTGGTCCCCAAACCCTATCGCAGGATGGTGCTAGACTTAGCCCCATGGTCATATAATGGGGGGAAATCTGGGTATAGAGAAGACCAAGGAGAGAATAACCCAGAGATTCTTCTGGCCCGGGTTGCAATGTGGATGTCAGAGAACATTGTGAATCATACCCCGAGTGTCAAATTACTGCACCGTCGCCCCATTTTCGTAGTCTGCTTGTCCCACTATCCATCATTGAAGTGCCGTTTGAGCGAATTGGCATGGATCTTGTGGGGATAGTAGTAAAGTCTGCTTGGGGCCACCAGCATATTCTGGTAATACTCGACTATACGACACGCTATCTTGAAGCCATCCCCTTGCAGAATACCTCCGCTAAGACTATCGCCAAGGACAAGGTCTAGGTATTTAGTCGTGTGGGGATCCCAAAAGGGTTCTTAACGGATCAGGGCACCCCATTTATGTCCAGAGTTACTAAGGAATTGTTCAAATTGTACAAAGTCTCCCCTCTCCGTACCTCTGTCTACCACCCCCAAACGGATGGACTTGTGGAGAGATTTAATAAAACCTTCAAAAGTATGCTGAAAAAGGTGGTTGACAAAGATGGGAGAAATGGGATTTTATGCTACCTTATCTCATGTTTGCCATAGGAGAGGTTCCGCAGGCGTCTACGGGTTTTTCCCTATTTGAACTCTTGTATGATAGACATCCCAGGGGACTGTAAAGCCTCGTACACACGATGCAACAGTGGTACGACTGAAAATTGGCGTTCAAAATCGTATGTTGGCTGTTGTGTCTCGCATACTGACGTGCACTAAGCGATCGTACGACCAAGCCTAACGTGGTGACGTACTACGAGCGTATAAAGAGGAAGTTCAGGTGCATGTGATTTGTAAATTAGGAACGTAGGTTTACACGAACGGACACTTCCGTGCCTTTCTAACTTCTAAGCATGCATGTTTTGCACGTACAACTTGTTGAACCAACTTCTTTTGTACAACAAAAGTTTTTTAGTCTGCTCATCCAACTTGGTGAAGCCACCCAATATAGAAACATCCTAGAGCATATCTCCTTGATGCAGGATTGAATCGCAGCTGTCCTGCCCCTTGTATGGCAACATATGGTGTGGGCCCAGGAAGCCCAGAGGAGGGTTTATAATCAGGGTACCAAAACCTGAAATTTCAACCCCGGGGACAGAGTCCTGGTAATGGTCCCCACTGTTGAAAGTAAATTCCTGGCCAAGTGACAGGGTCCCTTTGATATTTTGGAAAGAGCAGGGAAAAGGTAACCAGAGCAAATTTATCATGTTAATCTCTTAAAACCATGAAAGGACAGAGAGACTTTATTGGCCGTGTCCCCTTCTCCAAAGGACAGGGTAATAGTGACACCTGACGTCCCTATAATTTAATCCTTGTCCGTATAGCAACAAAATGACGTTAAAGAGTTAGCGAGTAAGAATAGAGACTTTTTCTCCCCTTTACCTGGACTGACCACAGTGATCCAGCATGTTTGCATAAATGTAAAGCACTATAGAATCCCTGAGGCTAGGTGCAAGGCGGTCGCAATGGAAATCAAGAGCATGTTAGAGTTGGACGTGATATAGGAGTACCATAGTGACTGATTGAGCCCGATAGTGCTGGTCCCGAAGCCAATGGCACTATCAGGTTCTGTAATGATTTTAGAAATCTCAATAGTGTGTCCAAGTTTGATGCATACCTGATGCCTCGGGTTGACAAACTTGTGGATAGGTTGGAAGGGGCCCAATACATACCAACCCTAGACCAAACTAAGGGCTATTGGCAGATACCCCTATCAGAGTCAGCAAAGGAGAAGACTGCCTTTTCTACTCCTGACAGGTTGTTACAGTACAAAGGGATGCCATTTGGGTCACATGGTTCCCCCGCATCGTTACAGAGAATGATGGACAAAACGCTAAAACCACATCATCCCTATGCAGCCGCTTATTTGGATTATGTCATTCATAGCTCCGATTGCAAATCTCATTTGCCCATGGTACAGACAGTAGTGGATTCCCTTTGGAAAGCAGGACTCACGGCCAACCCAAAGAAATGTGCCATAGGCTTAGAGGAGGCCAAATACCTTGGCCAACTTATTGGTCGGGGACTGGTTAAGCCACAGACCAATAAGCTTGAGGCAGTCCAGAAGTGGCCCCAAACGCTAACTAAAAAGCAAGTGCGTGCCTTCCTGGGGATCATGGGGTACTACAGGCGCTTCATACCCAACTTTACCACCATTGCCGTCCCTCTAACAGATTTGACGAAAGGTAGAGGGTCGGTCATGGGGAAGCAGAATCTTGAGGCCAAAAAGGCATTCCAGAGGTTGAAGTAAGCCCTTTGTGCACATCCGGTACTTGTGACCCCGGATTTCTCAAGGGAGTTTGTCATGCAGACTGACTCCTCGGATGTGGGACTAGGTGCTGTACTTTCCCATATCAGAGATGGTGAGGAGTACCCAGTTGTCTACCTAAGCAGAAAACTGAACAGGCATGAGAAAAATGATGCCATTGTCAAAAAGGAATGCTTGGCCATCAAATGGGCCTTAGAAGCCCTGAAATACTATCTCTTGGAGAGACCATTTAAGCTAGTAACCAACCATGCTCTTCTGAAGTGGAAGTGAGACAATAGGGGGAAAAATAGGTAGTTCCTGGCTCTACAGCCGTTCAAGTTCACAGTGGAGCATAGAGCGGGAAAGCT
This sequence comes from Glandirana rugosa, assembly GCA_018402905.1. Classification (NCBI taxonomy): domain Eukaryota; kingdom Metazoa; phylum Chordata; class Amphibia; order Anura; family Ranidae; genus Glandirana; species Glandirana rugosa. The sequence continues at coordinate 117,943 of BLSH010345135.1, read as the reverse complement.
CCAAAACAATGCAGATGCCCATTCCCAGGCCCACTGTTTGTTTGGGACGGTTGCTTAACTAAATGGGCTTGAGCAGGGGGGGTGTATGTGATGTTATGCGAGGCACGGTGGTAGACAGATGCTATCTGTCGCATACGTTCACTTGGATTGGACTAGCGGAGTCTGGCCCAGGTTTTCCCAGCCACCTTGACAGGGCTGGTTCCAGACTGGATTTTGAGGTCCACTGGTGTCCACAATCAGGTGGTGTTTGAATGACCAGGAAGAGAGCAAGTGTTTGCTCTGCCCTGGGACTCTGAGAGCGATCAGCCAGAGAAAGCTAACACACGGAGCTTTGGCTTTTGGACTAAATAAAAGGTTTGCAGTAACTTTGTTTTGTGGGTGTCTGGGACAAGTCATACACCACTCAGTAAGGAGTGCTGATGTTTAGTTAGAGCTGGAGAGGCAAGCATTTATTTTGCTGGTTTCTTTATTTTAACTTGCAACCTTTTATCAATATACCTGGCTGCAAGTCAGATTTTAAGAAACTGCTGCCTGAACTGTCTTCATCTTAGGAAAGCTGATCCCCACCAGAGCTAATCCCTCACAATATATATATATACACAGGCCTGTTCTGAGTGGAACCTGTCCTGTTAAACCGCTGTATGGTCTTGGCCACCGTGCTGCAGCTCAGTTTCAGGATCTTGGTAATCTTCTTATAGTTTATGCCATCTTTATGTAGAGCAACAATTCTTTTCTTCAGATCCTCAGAGTTCTTTACCATGAGGTGCCATGCTGAACTTCCAGTGACCAGTATGAGAGAGTGAGAGCGAGAACACCAAATTTAACACACCTGCTCCCCATTCACACCTGAGACCTTGTAACACTAACGAGTCACATGACACTGGGGAGGGAAAATGGCTAATTGGGCCCAATTTGGACATTTTCACTTAGGGGTGTACTCACTTTTGTTGCCAGTGGTTTAGACATTAATGGCTGTGTGTTGAGTTATTTTGAGGGGACAGCAAATTTACACTGTTATACAAGCTGTACACTCACTACTCCCGATTGAGGGAGTATTTGGACTTTTTTCTCCAACCATTGGCCAGCAAAGGGGAGTTATTTGTTAAAGACAGCCGGGAGATTATATCTTTGACGGCTGATCAAGTGATAGATGACTCCACGTTGCTAGTAACCATTGACGTGGAGTCACTATATACCAACATAAGGCAACTGGATGCTCTTAAAGCCACGGAGTGGGCACTTCATACACATATCGAGATGAAACAGGAACATATTGAATTACTGCTTGAAGGATTAGAGATGGCAATGTCAAACAATTATTTTTGGCACAATGGAGAATTTTATAACCAAATAAAGAGTGTTGCTATGGGGGCAGAAGAGGAACGTTTTTTTCATTTCTGGCCAGAACTCTCATGTTACCAAAGATTCATAGATGATATCTGGGTGATATGGCAGGGGTCAGAAAGGAGATTAAATGAATTCCTAACCTCGATGAACAACAACAAATATGGAATCAAATTAACAGCCAACTGGAATAATAAAGTAGTCCAATTCTTGGATTTAGAATTGTTTAAGGAAAAGGGCAAGCTCTTGACCAGAACCCATTTCAAAGAAGTGGACAGAAATGGGTATGTATCGACTAGGAGCTGCCTCCACCCTAGGTGGAATGGGGCCGTACCCAAAGGACAATTTATAAGATTAATGAGAAACTGTCATAACATCTCTGATTATCAAGCACAGTCAAACGTACTCATCAATAGATTGCTTGAAAAAGGTTATCAGAAAAAACAACTAATAAAAACAAGAGAGCTGGTTGGTAAGATGAGTAGGGAAGACCTCATAAAATCCAAAAATAAAGAGAAAAATATGGTGGAAATGCCCTTCATAATAGGATTCAATACTCAATATAGACATGTAGAAAAAATTATACACAAATATTGGCCCATTTTACTTAAAGACTCTAGTTTAAATAAAATTCTTCCAAAGAAACCCAGATTTATTTATAGGAGGGCCCCAGGGCTACATAACCATATAGGCCAAAATGTTGTAAATCCTCCTAAACAGCCATCAACTTTTTATCAGATGGATGGTTTCTATAGATGTGTGAAATGCATCTCTTGTAAAACCACATGTGATAAGAGGAGAAGGGTTTTACATTTTAAGAACACCAATGGTGAGGGGGCGTGGCCGGCGAGCGACCTAGATGGCCGCTGAGTAACACAGCTCCCTCTATGACCCGCCACACTAAGCGTCTGCCAGCCTTCCAGAGTCACAGAAAAGCGTCCAAAACGACCCAAATACTCCCAGGCACGAAGGGAACCATGGCCATGAAGCGGAAGGAGAACAGATTGCCCAGCAAACTGACGGCATTCATGTATCAGCTGTCTACGAGGAGAGGCCGACCTTCAAGGAGCCGCCGTAACTATTCTTGCGGCCCGCTGAGAAGGACCACAAGGATTCGTTTCACCACCTACCCTGCCGGATCAGACCTCCTCCCCGACAGGCACACCGACCTCCAGAAGCCCAGCCAAAGCAAAGGTCCGCATGGATTCCCCCATGATAGCTGAGGTAGGCCAACAAACCGATTCTCCACACGACCCTTTATCACAGCCGAACGCTCTTTCGTCCCAACCGAACAAACTTTCGCTGCAAACAAAAGAACTTTCGGTACCACCGATCGTTGCTATAGCTTTGTTTCCCACAACAGGTCAGCCTGTCATGGACTCTACCTTAAAGGATATGTTAATGTCACTCAGAAGCTCCATACAAAGTGACATGCTGTCTATGATACAAAAATTTAGCCACTGCATGGATGCCATTGACAATAAGGTCTCCCAAATGGAGTCTAACATGGGGGCCATAACAAACACTATTAATGATATCATAGATACTCAGTCTGATCAAACTGATGAGATTACTTGGATGAGAGATAAAATTGCTGACATCGAAGACAGATCTAGACGCAACAACGTTAAGATTCGAGGTGTCCCTGAATCAGTGCAGCCATCTGACCTGAACTCCTATGCCCGAGGGCTGATCAAATTAATTCTACCTGATATTAAAAACATTGAATTGGTCATAGACTGCATCCACAGGCTGCCAAAACCTAAATTCCTCCCTGACTCGGTACCCAGAGATGTGATCCTAAGGATCCACTTCTTCCACGTCAAGGAACAATTTATGCAAAAAACACGATCCCTGGGAAATCTACCGGATCCATACAATCGCCTCCAAATCTTTGCTGACCTGTCTCAACACACTCTTAGCAGGCGCAGACAGCTAAATAACATCACAAAGACATTGCGTAACAACAACATTCAGTACCAATGGATTGCACCATCTAAAATATCCATTACCTACAAAGAATGGAGACACATTGTCACCTCTGAGCAAAGCGGTCTGTATCTGCTCCGAGAATGGGGAATAATCCTGGAAAATGCGGACAACATCCCGATGGAGCATAGTGGCGATAGTTCAGGAAGGCCGAACTCCCTCCGCCAAAAAAGCAACACTCCACGCTGAAACCATCTCTTAACTACTGGAACTTCATACGCTAGGCGGTCACAAGTAAGCTTGAGCTTTACGGCCGTGTGAACTTTTTGTTCCCCCACGTATTCATTCCTAGGCAACAGTTGCGCCTACCACAAAGGAATACCCTTTTGTTTTGGTTTATTTTCTTCATTCTTTCATCTCTTAGTTCTTCGGCTACCTGCCGTAACCAGTAGCTTCTAGCTGTTAGGAAGCTGCGATCTCAAGTTATTTGAGGCAAGCCATAAGCAGTTGCAACTCTCTACCCTAATTTTGGAACACATTACCTGAGACCCTACTTATTGCACTTTTGTGCCTAAACCAACCGATCTATTAAAGTCATCGATCACTTTCACGCTTAGCTCCTTCACACTCCCGGAAATACAGAACTCCCATCTCCATGGTATTCAAGATAGTATCGATTAATACAAACGGCCTGAACCATCCCACCAAAAGGAAATCTCTATGGAAATTAGTAGAAGACACACAATGTGACATCATTTGCGCACAAGAGACTCATTTTCAATCCAAAAATCCACCTACCTGCACCAACAAAAATTACAGAACTGTACTCACAGCTAACTCACCACAAAAAAAGGGCATTTTAATCGCAATAAAAAACTCTCTGAACTTTCAACTACAAACAAGTATCCAAGACCCAGAAGGTCGTTACCTAATAGTGATAGGAAGCATAAATCAAGCGGTGTACACCATTGTTTCACTATACGCACCCAACATACACCAACTGCGATTTATTCAGAGGCTCCAAGTCCTCAAAGTTCAAAAAGGAGCGACAATATGGTGTGGTGACTTCAACATACCCCCAGACCCTCATATCGATTCCACGTTCAACTCTACCAGAGGGGGAGCTGCCCTCAACCCATGGATTTACAAAGCACAATTGCACTATGTTTGGCGTTGCCAACATGCCAACGATAAGGACTTTACCTTTCTGTCATCCAGGCATAACACGTACTCTTGCATCAACTTCTTCTTGCTAGACCAGTGGACCCTACAAAAGGTGTCTGCGTCATCCATTATCTCGGCATCATGGTCCGATCACTTCCCCATCACGATAACTATAGAAGATCATCCAAAGTCCAGGACCCCTTTCATATGGAGGATGAATACACGACTACTTCAAATGGAACCATTAAGATCCACTATAACTGATGAGCTCAAACACTTTTTCATTACTAATACAGACTCTGTGCCAGACCCCCATGTAGTGTGGGCTGCACACAAAGCAGTCATACGAGGTCTGTGTATTCAACAGGGATCCAGGCATAAGAGGCAAAGGAGGCAGCAGGTTGAGGCAATCTTGGCAGAAATTCAAAAATGTGACCTCGACAACATCCAGTCCCCATCTGAAACCACTAAAACAAAAATCTTACACCTAAGAACGCAATTGAGATCTCTCCTAATTGAGGACTTCGAGAAATCACAGAGGAAATTCAAAATGAATTTCTATGTCCATGGCAACAAGCCAGGAAAATTACTGGCATCACAAATTAGAGGCCGTCAACCTAAAACCCACATTCCATACCTGATTCTTCCCCTAATGAAACACAAAATCCCTGAACCACAAGAAATAGTGAATGCATTTAGTACATTCTACCACAACTTGTACAACTTGAAAAATGACCAAGGGACTCTCCAACCGACAGAAAGCACCATTAAAACATTCCTAGACTCAGTTAACCTCCCGCACCTGACCAACGACCAACTAGTTAGTCTAAATGCCCCTTTCACCATCTCTGAAATAGAACGAGCTATTGATTCTCTACCAAATAATAAAGCGCCTGGGCCAGATGGATTCGTAGGGGAATACTACAAACAATATAAACATCTTTTGGCTGGGCACCTAACCCAGATGTTCAATACAGCTGCCTCCTCGGCCTCACTTCCAGATGAAATGTTGAAAGCAACAATAATCACTTTGCCAAAGCCAGGGAAGGATCCTAACACCCCTCAAAATTTTCGCCCAATATCCCTTCTCAATCAAGATACTAAATTATTTGCGAAAATTATAGCCGCTAGACTACTCAACCTACTACCCGACTTAATCCACCCTGATCAATCGGGCTTCACCAAAGGCCGCCAATCCTCTGACGCAACCCGTAGAATGATCAACATCATACACCAAGCACAAATAACGAGAATGCCTTCTCTGCTCCTATCATTGGATGCAGAGAAGGCATTCCACAGAGTATATTGGGGATATCTAAAAGCAACTTTACAAAAATGTGGTTTCCAAGGTCAAATCCTATTCTTGCATTATACTCTAACCCCTCAGTCCAGGTCCTCTGCTCATCTATGCTCTCCACCCCCTTCAAAATTTCAAATGGCACAAGACAAGGTTGTCCCCTATCCCCACTAATTTTCAATGTGATGATGGAACCACTAGCTGAAAAAATCAGAACAGCCCCAAACATCTCTGGAGTGCCACTGGGTCACCAAGACCACAGAATAAATCTCTTTGCGGACAATGTAATTCTCAACCTTACCCAACCCGACACTTCCCTGGCTTCGGTAGTGAAAATACTGGACTCCTTTAGCAATGTATCTTACTATAAGGTCAACGCTACCAAAGCAGTTATTTTGCCCATGGGGATTCCCAAAATTCAACAAGGAGCTCTAGAAAATCAATTCCCATACACCTGGGCGGTGAGTTCAATTCCTTATCTAGGAATTAACCTAACAAATAACACTTCCTCCCTTTTCCAGGAAAACTACGTACCACTCCTCCATAGACTCCCGGCAGACCTCAACAACATCCTCAAACCGTATATTTCATGGTTTGGCAGACTATCTGCATTTAAAATGTTGGTGCTCCCCAAATATTATACATTTTTAGATCTCTACTCATACCAGCCCCAACTTCCTTCTTCACCAAACAGACGGTCATAGGTAAATATATATGGCAAAAATCCAGAGCTAGAAGCTCAACAGTAAACTTGTCTAAAAGTAGAACAGGTGGTGCAGGATACCCCATCATAAAAGATTACTATCACGCGGTCATTCTGGCTCAAATCAAACCCTGGTTCATAACCGCAATGACCAGCCCTTGGCGGGATATGGAAGCCCTCCAAATACCAGGCAAAGATCTAATGGCGTGGTTATTTAGCAAACCGCACCTCAGAGCTAATAAAACATGACATTCCCCCTCTATATGTGCATCGGTTGAAACCTTCAATATATGCAAGAAAAAAATTGCTAAAGGTGAATCTCCCAAAGTAATGCCCGTGCCATTCACAGTAATATCTTTCCTAATTCCAGACTTTCCAGTACAGGCCTGGAAGCTAAAATGTATTACCTACATCTCAGACCTATATGAGCAAGACTTACTTAAACCCTTCCCAAACATTTACCCGAACATACAACTTACCCAAAAAAGAATACTTTAACTACATCCGGCTGTCATACTGTCTGATAAGAAACCCCTATCTACGCTTAGTATTTCACAGGGACATAACAAAATACCTGACCAACCCAACTGGTAGTAAGAAAGGTATATCACTATTCTATGGTCTCTTGGGCAGTAAAAACTCTTTCTCGAAGCTTAAACCCTTCCTGAGGTGGGAAAAAGATTTAGGCAAGACATTTACCCCTCTACAATGGAAATCAGCCATTAAAACCACATATGGGGCATCTAGAGCCGCAAACCTATGGGAACTCAGCCTGAAAGTGAACCTTAGGTGGTACATAACTCCCACACAAATTTCCAAATTCTCTCCTAGTACTGGTTCAGCATGCTGGAGACAATGTGGAAGTGAAGGTAATCTCCTGCACATTATGTGGAAATGTAGTAAACTCACTCAGTTTTGGGGAGAAGTATTCCAACTCATACAACAAGTCACCAATACCCCAATAACTCCTACTCCAGAACTTGCGCTACTGCACATTGGCATGGACATAATCCCCCATGAGGACAGACTAGTCACAACACATATCCTTATGGCAGCCAAACTAGCATTAACTAGGGGCTGGAAAACAACAGAACCACCCTCCCTTACAGAGATAATCACCACAGTCAGTCTACATAGTTCATATGAACGAATGTATCCACTGTCCAAATACAACCTGTCCAAATACAACAGCAAATGGTCATCATGGTTAGAAATTGAAAGGGCTATAATCTGATACTACACCTGTATACGAATGAGACATACCACCTGCATACCCATAAGCTTCCTGTGGGTAACTCCTCACTCTTCTGCCTCCAATTACCCTAGGAGCTTCTTGGAGAGATGGGTCCGGGTGTGTGGGTCCTCCTCTACCTGGACACATCATGTTCCCACTGGGGTGTCTAGGGGCCCCATACCTCATCCACGATTAAGTTAGCACAAGACATAGATTTCCGCACAAATGTGTTCAATGTTAAAATATACTGCTTTTGTCAAATGATTATGTACTGTATATTTTCTAAACTGTCAATAGCACGACAGAATTGCTGACTCTGTACTTATCCCTATGTTCATATGTAAAATTCAATAAAAAACATTTGGAAAAAAAAGAACACCAATGGTGAAACCTTCACAATCAAACAGTCCATCACTTGTCATACTAGATGGGTGACCTACCTCTTGGTTTGTCCATGTGGTCTCAACTATGTAGGTAGAACCAAGAGACCTCTTTATAAAATAATTAATGAGCATGTTAACACTATTAAAAAATGATGTATCAAACATAATGTATCACACAATTTTAAGCAATTCCACAATAGGAACCCATCAGGATTACAGTTTATAGGATTTGACAGGGTGCAAAAGCATTGGAGAGGAGGAGACATGGTCAAAAAGTCTCCCAAAATGAAACCTGGTGGATACATAGGTTGGGGTCCTTGTATCCATCAGGTTTGAACATAGATATAGATCTTAAGTGCTATATTTCGAATCTCTGAAGGGGGAGAAAGAGAGGGTCCCCTATGGGAACACTAAGTATCAGGAGTCCCCTCGTCATTGGGACTTTGAAGATCTTTTATAAATAAGTAAATACACTCAAAATATTTATAACAAGCCTCATCTCAGAGTTGGGACTTTGAAAGTTTTTTTTACAAGTAACTAACTCTATTTAAAAGGTAAAAAAAAGCCCCTTAAAAGATATGAATGTTTTTAAATTGTGTTCAGTTCCTCATATTCAAAAAAAAGAAACTGTCACTAGATGGCAGAATCTAAATGCTGCTGACTGGGCAGAGGCCAGTAGGTGGCACTGCAGGGATCAGCACTCCATTTAATGAATAGTTGCTAATGTTTTTTAATTATTGTATTTTGATTAATGTTTTTAGTTTAAATCAATTAAATGTAACCCTGGGATAACAGTATATTGAGATGGTTTATTATGTAAAACTTTTATGAGCCATGGAGTATTGTATACAGGTTGTTTTTTCGACTATGTATTAAGAAAGCAGTTTTTAGCATTAATATAGAACCCACCAAGATGCACAGCCACGTCTTGACCCTGTCGAGTAAAATATGCATTGGTAATACTAAAATCCTAATTCGCGCTTGTTGACCAATCAGAAGCGTGTTATGGGTATAAAGGACTCCAACAAAATTGTACTTCCTGATGATGTGCTTGTTCATGAAATGCATTGAGGTCACATTCGCTTCCGCTTGATGTCACATCCGGATTCATTGGTTCCGCTGCTTGGAACGCACGCCGTGCTATCTGGAGTCTGGAGCCGGTGCTTACTCTCTAAGGCTGTTCATGTTGGTGCTGGCATTCAGCACTAAAAATGTGAGTTGGCAATTTTACATGTCATGCATATTACAATTTATTAAAACAAATTGCGCTATGAGACTGTCCGTTTGTTTTTTCAGCGTTGGTTTGCCTGCACTTAGCATTAAGAGATTTTGGACCTAGTGGAAATCTTGTACATCATGGTCTAAGTGGTATTGGTCCTCAAAGGAAAACTTGTCCCGCTTGTGATTTAAAGAAAAAGGCGTATATTTTTATTACTTCTGGTGAGTGCATATAGTGTAAGCACGAATGAGGGTGGAGTACTAATTTCGTATGAAGACCAATTGTCGGGAAAAACACTCTCCTTTTTCACTTGGTGGATGGACTAATTATCTCTTCTACTAAGGATTATTTTTAATATAAGTTTGTTGGATCAGCTATTAAATATTTTTCTTGTATGTTATCTATTTGAATTGGTTACACATAAGTGTGAACATTTGTCCACTATTTAGCAATACGTCAAATGAGTGAGCGCCACGTCTTTCACAATCATTTTCACATAAAAGTGAGTACACCCCTAAGTGAAAATGTCCAAATTGGGCCCAATTAGCCATTTTCCCTCCCTGGTGTCATGTGACTCGTTAGTGTTACAAGGTCTCAGGTGTGAATGGGGAGTAGGTGTGTTAAATTTGGTGTTATCACTCTCACTCTCTCATACTGGTCACTGGAAGTTCAACATGGCCCCTCATGGCAAAGAACTCTCTGAGGATCTGGAAAAAAAGAATTGTTGCTCTACATAAAGATGGCCTAGGCTATAAAGAAGAAGAAGATTGCCAAGACCCTAAAACTGAGCTGCAGCACAATGGCCAAGACCATACGGCGGTTTAATGGGACAGATTTTACTCAGAACAGGCCTCACTAAAGTCGACCAAAGAAGTTGAGGTCATGTGCTCAGCGTCATATCCAGAGGTTGTCTTTGGGAAATAGACGTATGAGTGCTGCCAGCATTGCTGCAGAGGTTGAAGGGGTGGGGGGTCAGCCGGTCAGTACTCAGTTCATACGCCGCACACTGCATCAAATTGGTCTGCGTGGCTGTCGTCCCAGAAGGAAGCCTCTTATAAAGAAGATGCACAAGAAAGCCTGCAAACAGTTTGCTGAAGACAAGCAGACTATGGACATAGATTACTGGAACCATCAGTGGTCACATGAAAGGATATAATAAAATACTTACAAAAATGTGAGGGGTGTACTCACTTTTCTGAGATACTCTATGTACAAGAAAGGTGGAAGAAACCATCTCTAGCTTATGTGAAGTAAAAAATTAGATATGAAAAGTCAGTGAAACAAAACAATATAAGTGGTAAAGAAAGTCCCAAATAGAATTGATCTTCAGAGGTCCCACAACTGTGATGAAAATAGGAATCTTAAGGAAAGCCAGGTGTCACCCTTCACTCTCATGCTCTGCTTATCGGTAGGAATGTCACCCCCTGGTAAGAGTGGTCAATTGGATCACTCAACGAACAATTGGGTTTGTAGGTTGATTACCAATTGCAGTCACTGGTTAAACAACTCCCAAGTTAACTTAGAGATGCCAAACTACTTTTGAATATTATAGATCAGATGACATGGGAACCAGGTGATGTATGGATTACACGCAATGTATCAAGCCTGTATTCCTTAATTCCCAATGGTCTGGGTTTACGGGCGGTGAGTTTCTTTCTGGATCTGTATAGTAATTATTCTCCAATTCATAAAGAGTTCATCATAGAGTGCCTGGATTACTTACTGAGCCATAATTTTTTCTCTTTTTACGGCGGCTTCTACCTCCAGAGGTGTGGAGCGGCTATGGGGACGATATTTTCACCCTCTCTCACCGACCTATACATGAATTGGTGGGAGGTGGTCCGCATCTTTGGAGATGGGAACCCATTCCATCAGGCCACCAGACCGTACAGTCGTTACATTGATGATCTGCTCTTTACAAGTTCAGGAGGTGCGGATAATATTGAAGATTTTTTAAATTGCCTGAATGACAATAATCTCAATCTGTGCTTCACTGGACATATGAACAGTGACTTGATTCCCTTTTTGGATGTACTTCTTACGGGAACTGACAGCGGCAGGGGCGTAACGATAGGGGTTGCAGGGGTTGCGATTGCAACCGGGCCCCATGCTTCAGGGGGCACGTGTGCCTCCCATGTACACCTGCATTTAGAGCAGTGGTTCTCAACTCCAGTCCTCGGGACCCACCAACAGGCCAGATTTTAAGTATTACCTTGGGGAGATGCAGACTAGAATGCTGCAATCACTGAGCAGCAAATTATATCACCTGTGATGCATTTCAGTTATCCTGCAAACCTGGCCTGTTAGTGGGTCCTGAGGACCGGAGTTGAGAACCACTGATTTAGAGGAACCAATCTCCTCCATTTTCCTCCTAATGCAGGAGATTGGTCCCTCTATATGCTGCCCCAGGCTCCCCTCCTATCCAGTTTGTCTTCTGCTTTTCCCAGGGTCCCTGTGTGCTTCCCTGGTCCCCCCACAAAGCTGCTGTCTCCCCCCCGCCTCTCTCCTGCCAGCTGCTGTAGAAGATGTGTCATGATGGAGAGATGGGAACAGGTCGGTAAATTTGTCATCCTTCCTTTTCTGAATGGACACAGTCAGTGATTGGTACCAATTGGTTCATTCATAACTGAAGCATAGTAAACTGTTTTTACTATACTTCCATTTCTGAATGAATGGGAGGCTCGGTACACAGCTATTCCTGTCCATTCATTCTGTGCAGCTGAGGCTACACAGATGGAGATTAGGGGCTGAGGTTTGTTTGGACCCCTGATATCTCACCAAAGCCCCCCAACAGAGCTCCTAAAAAAATTGGTAAAAAAAATAAAAATAAAATTGTAAAAGAAATAAAATGAAATGGTAAAAAAAATCATAAAATTTAAATAAAAATGAAAAACTACTGACACCAGTGAGGGAACTATCAGGATTGCAAAGGCTGCAATTGGTACCGGGCCCTGGCATTTCACCACCATGGGGAGGCCCGAAGATGGCAGAAAGGGGGCCCGCTGCAGAACTTGTGAATGGGTGCCACTGCACGGCCGTAATAAAGGGGCCCACGATGGGAGTAAAGGGCCCCCAGGATCAGAAGAGAAGAGCCAGGGGTCAGGGGGGCCCTTCATAATTTCTTGCACTGGGGCCCTGAAGGTTCTAGTTACGCCTCTGGACAGCAGTATAGTCTCTGGCCTATACAGGAAACCTCTTTCTGGTAATACACTGCTACGAGCTGACTCTGGACACCCTAAGCATGTTATGCGTGGTATACCAGTAGGACAGTTCAAGAGATTACGGAGGATATGCTGTGAGGGTACCACTTTTGAGGAGGAGAAGAAAAATATGAGAGAGAGATTGTCATGGGGATATGAGCCTAGCATCATTAATAGAGCAGTCAGTATTGTAGATAGCACCGAGAGGAAAGCTTTATTACAGGACAAAAGGAGCAGGTGTTTTTCCGTTCTTTTTCTACTCCATTTAGCCTGGAGTTCCAGATAATAAGGAGGATTGTGGAACGACAAATCCCCACCTTGTATGAGGATGATGTCTTTTCAAATATTTTGTCTAAAGGTTTTAAAATGGTGCCCCGCAGAGCCCCCTCTCTTGGTAAAGCCTTGTCACCTAGTGATTTAAGCACACGATCTTCCAATAGAACTTGGCTTGACTTCGTCTGTAATTTCAAATGTGGAATCAACAATTGTCCATGCTGCCCACGTATCATCAAGGGCGATAGTTTTGTGTCCAGCATTAGTGGCAAATCCTATGGTGTCAGAACTTTCATCAATTGCAATACAAAGTATGTTATTTATTTGATCACCTGCAAAGAATGTCAAATTCAATATGTGGGTCATACAACTAAGAAATTGAGGGACAGGCTAAATGATCATGTCTGCGACACCAAAAAGGAACGTGCTACTAATGTAGCAAGACACTTTAACTAGGTTCATAGTGGTGATACAACAAGTATAGTAATACAAGTACAGGGCATTGAAAAGGTCTTGACACCAAGGAGAGGTGGCAATGTGTTTAGAATTTTGTGCAAACGTGAGGTTTTCTGGATTTTTAGTTTACAGACTAGAATTCCAAGGGGTCTTAATTTTGAATGGGATCTCACCCATTTCTATAAAATAAGTGATTGGGTTGCTTTATGTGTTTTTCCATGAGTGCATTCACGCTTGTTGGCCACTAGATTCTTGGAGTGATTTACAGTGGGTACAGAAAGTATTCAGACCCCCTTACATTTTTCACTCTTTGTTATATTGCAGCCATTTGCTAAAATCATTTGCGTTCATTTTTTTCCCTCATTAATGTGCACACAGCACCCCATATTGACAGAAAACACAGAATTGTTGACATTTTTGCAGATTTATTAAAAAAGAAAAACTGAAATATCACACGGTCCTAAGTATTCAGACCCTTTGCTCAGTATTTAGTAGAAGCACCCTTTTGATCTAATACAGCCATGAGTCTTTTTGGGAAAGATGTAACAAGTTTTTCACACCAGGATTTGGGGATCCTCTGCCATTCCTCCTTGCAGATCCTCTCCAGTCCCGTCAGGTTGGATGGTGAACGTTGGTGTACAGCCATTTTTAGGTCTCTCCAGAGATGCTCAATTGGGTTTAAGTCAGGGCTCTGGCGTGCCATTCAAGAACAGTCACGGAGTTGTTGTGAAGCCACTCCTTCGTTATTTTAGCTGTGTGCTTAGGGTCATTGTCTTGTTGGAAGGTAAACCTTCGGCCCAGTCTGAGGTCCTGAGTAGAGATGAGCGAACTTCTAGAAGTCCGGGTTCTGCTGGTTCGGCCGAACTTCGGGACAAAGTCCGGGTTCGGGTCCGGACAGAATCCGAACTTTGTCCCGGACCCCAAACCCCACTGAAATCAATGGGGACACAAACTTTTAGGCACAAAAAAGGCTGTAAAATAGTCCTGGAAGGTCCTAGAGGTCTGCAAAAGGAAGGAAATGTGGGTAAGGGTGGGACAAGTGACCTACAAAGAAATGGGGGAACAGGGTGGGAATGGGTGTAAAGGAAGGAAAACGTCTGGAGATCCTGGAAGGTCCTGATAAAATGTCGGAAAAAACACGGATTTTCAAACACAGGGGTAACTAAAGTCACCCCAAACCCCAGGCCCTGTTTCAAGCCTAAGACAGGCCTGGGCTTGGGCCTGAAACAGGGCTTCAAGCCGGCTTGGTCGTCTTGGGCCTGAAGATCTTCAAGCGAGTAGAGATGAGTCCTGGAGTCTGACCCGGCTTCCAAATGGAAGGTTGTTCTGTTACTGGGATTCGTGTGTCGATTTTATTGCTTCCTCACCGAAGTGTTGTTGAGGCACTGACAAGAACTTACCGTGCGGTCTCGGG
>BLSH010345135.1:89127-102345 GCA_018402905.1 Glandirana rugosa | reverse complement strand
CAATGATTGATGGTTTGATTTAAAGTGACACACAGACTTGAAATAATTGTGCAGAAGAGATGTGCACTGATTCCCGGTTTCATTTAAAGTGACACACAGATTTTGCATAACAGTGATATGGGTACTCCCGGCTTATTTATACTTTTTTTGACACAGTTTGAAGATGATTTTAGAACAGTTCTATGGCCTCTAATGTTAATTAATACTTTTCAGACCCATTTTGAATATGATCTCCATTTTTGCATTTTTTATGTTTTTATTTTTTTAAAAATATTTAAAGTTATTTCCCTGTCCCCATTTCTTTGTAGGGCACTTGTCCCACCCTTACCCCCATTTTCCTTCCTTTTGCAGACCTCCAGGACCTTCCTGGACTTTTTTACAGCATTTTTAAGATTTTTCATTAAAATTACGAGAACCCCGGACCCGAACCCAGACTTTTTTTGAAAAGTCCGGGTCCGGGTCCCGGACACCCCAAAGTTCGGTACGGACCCGAACTTTACAGTCCGGGTTCGCTCAACTCTAGTCCTGAGCACTCTGGAGAAGGTTTTCATCCAGGATATCCCTGTACTTGGCCGCATTCATCTTTCCCTCTATTGCAACCAGTCGTCCTGTCCCTGCAGCTGAAAAACACCCCCACAGCATGATGCTGCCACCACCATGCTTCACTGTTGGGACTGTATTGGACAGGTGATGAGCAGTGGTTTTCTCCACACATACCGCTTAGAATTAAGGCCAAGGCCTAAAAGTTTTATCTTGGTCTAATCAGACCAGAGAATCTTATTTCTCACCATCTTGGAGTCCTTCCGGTGTTTTTTTAGCAAACTCCATGCGGGCTTTCATGTGTCTTGCACTGAGGAGAGGCTTCTGTCGGGCCACTCTGCCATAAAGCCCCGACTGGTGGAGGGCTGCAGTGATGGTTGACTTTCTACAACTTTCTCCCATCTCCCGACTGCATCTCTGGAGCGCAGCCACAGTGATCTTTGGGTTCTTCTTTATCTCTAGCACCAAGGCTCTTCTCCCCCGATAGCTCAGTTTGGCCGGACAGCCAGCTCTAGGAAGGGTTCTGGTCATCCAAAATGTCTTCCATTTAAGGATTATGGAGGTCACTGTGCTCTTAGGAACCTTAAGTGCAGCAGAATTTTTTTTGTAACCTTGGCCAGATCTGTGCCTTGCCACAATTCTGTCTCTGAGCTCTTCAGGCAGTTCCTTTGACCTCATGATTCTCATTTGCTCTGACATGCACTGTGAGCTGTAAGGTCTTATATAGACAGGTGTGTGGCTTTCCTAATCAAGTCCAATCAGTATAATCAAACACAGCTGGACTCAAATGAAGGTGTAGAACCATCTCAAGGATGATCAGAAGAAATGGACAGCACCTGAGTTAAATAGATGAGTGTCACAGCAAAGGGTCTGAATACTTAGGACCAGGTGATATTTCAGTTTTTATTTTTTAATAAATCTGCAAAAATGTCAACAATTCAGTTTTTTTTTTTTTGTCAATATGGGGTGCTGTGTGCACATTAATGAGGGAAAATAAATGCACTTAAATGATTTTAGCAAATGGCTGCAATATAACAAAGAGTGAAAAATTTAAGGAGGTCTGAACTCTTTCCGTACCCACTGTATATATACAAATGTAAAAGTAATTTAGTATGGTGTCGCTCTTCAGGTGGCAAGCAAGTGTGATAAATGTACTCACTTACCCTGTTGGGTTGTTTTGTGTGTTCTTCTGTGAGTGTATTCACATGTTTTGGCCACCAGAATTTGGGAGCGATTTATTCATAGAGATGGAAAAGTAATTCAGTTTGGTGTCGCTCTTTAGGTGACGTGCAAATGTGATATGCGCTCACTGCATTCACTTATCCTGTTGGGTTGTTCTGTGTGTTTCTCTGTGAGTGCTTTCACACTTCTTGGCCACCAGAATCTGGGAGTGACTTATTTAAGGAAAAGCAATCTAGTTTGGTGTCGCTCTGCAGATGGCGGGCAGGTGTGATATGCACTCACTGTGTCCTGTTTTTTACATGGCGTTTGAGGCTTTATGTTTGTTAAGGGAAAGACAAGAACATTTTCCACAATGGTGTGTTTTACTGTATTTTGTATTAATTCAGTGTGTGTTTTGTTTATACCTTTTTCCTTTAGATGTTTATAACATGTTTTATTTGTCTTTGTTGCCATCAGGAATCTTTGGGTATACACATGGCTTGGCTGTTTGGGGTGTGTTTGTAGTGGACAATTAGTAACACCTGTGCCCATTTATACATATTTATATTGGGTGAGTAGATGCATTCCTATGTGGTTTTGACAAAGCACGATCTCTCGTGTGAAACGCGTCAGCCAAAGGTCCCCTGCCTGTCTGTGTTGGATGTTTTTATGGATTATCTTTTGATTCAATAAAGCCATTTTGCAGCCATATGAGTGTGCAGCCATTCGATCCTTTCTGATTGCGGTCTCTCTGCTGGCAGTGGCAGGGTGTGCACCTCTCCGCCTGCAGTATGCTGATGGTTTCCTGGATCTGGGTTACTCACCTGTGAGCAGTGCTTACTCTGCTGTAACATGTAACGTGTTATAAAAGGTTAACTTATCCTTTAAACTGAATGGGTTGTTTTACAAAGTGAGGGCTTACATATACTTTAGTTTCATCAAGGTGATTGTGTACATTGTCCCAGGCTCAGGTTTCCCATTAATAAATAATATTTAGATTTTTTTTAGACCAGAGAGACTTGGGATTTTGCATACTTTTAGAAATGCTGCGCTAGATGATGCAGCTGCACCCCAATTAGCACAGTCTAGCGATATGAAAGTCTCATCTAGCCTTGGACAAATGTGTATTTCAATCTTCAAAATCCTGGAAATAATGACCCATAACTCCTACCTTTTGTGGCGCACAATCAAAAGGCCATCTGTAAAAAGCATGGTGGTGCAGGGAGAAGGCATTGGACATCAAACATGCTAGTTTTATGGTAAATAGGAGGTAATGGAGGAGAAAATGGAGGGCATGCATGTGCTGCTGGTGGGATCCCCATTAAAATGACCCTGTCACTTTACCCTGCATTAGCCTGGGTGCTACACTTGTTACCTGGACATTTGTGCATTAAGGATTGGTTCACACCACATCCAGTGGGACTCCATTGGGCGGGTATTCCAGCTCAGTCGCACTCCATGGATAAGGCAAAATGCTTTGTCTTCTATGTGCCCAGCTCACACCATTGTGCTGTGATGGATTGTGCTCTGAAAAAAAGTACTGTGCGTGGCCGGCAATTGGACTTTATGAGATGCCTGTAGGGTTTATTTACTAATGCTGGAGAGTGCAAAAATTAGGCTCACGTCTGCATAGAAACCAATGAGCTTACAGGTTTTATTGTCAAAGTTTAATTGAACAAGCTGAGGTTAGATTGGCTACCATGCACAGCTGCAACAGATTCTGAGTACACCGGTTTCTCTTACGTTCATTGACAGACGCAGCCTCTATTCATGACACGTGGGTTATGTACCTTTTACTAGGAGTAGACTAGGCAGAACGAAAGTTCAGAAAGCAAAGCTGGCCCCTCCCAGTGGGCCGTCCTTACTCAGCACATAACCCCTCAGCCCTGCATAACATATCAGTTTTCTTCTGCCTAGTGCAAGGAGTTAGACCTGGTTCCCTGCTGGGAACTGAGGTTCCCCTAAAGTTTTTTTCTTTTTTCTTTTGTTATTTTTGCGCAAGCCTTCTGATGAAGACTGCAATCAAGTAGCTGGCTGGGGACCACGCGGATGTTCATAGGTCCTGCCATTTCCCCAGCACGGCTGACGGATGCGAGCCACCCTTAGCACTGGCGGGGTCCGCCGCATCCTGACCGTTCCATGCGGGCGGCCGGTGGGTTAAATGTCCCACCTTGTGTGCCCAGTGTCCAGGCTATGGCCTGTTCCAGGGGTCGCTTGGCCAGCAGCATCCCTCCCCGCCTGGGGGAGGAAGGTCTGCACCGGGTGGCTACCCGTGACACCCCCCTCCTCCCTGGGGCGGAGGGGGGCGACTAGCAGTGCCCGTTCCGGTGGGGGGGTACAGGCCCACGGGTCCTTGTCATGTCCTTCCTCCCCCCCTCTCACGCACGCCCGCGACCTGCCCGTTCCACTACTAACCGTCGCTCTGCCGCTCGCCTGCTACAACCGCTCGGACCGCTCCGTTCGCATGCCATGCGGCCGCCGCCATTTTGGCGTTGTCGGACGCCATTTTCCCGGAACCGCGGCCATTTTTGGTTGGTCTCCCTGTATGGGAGTTTTTCCATGTGCTTTTGGCACCATTTGGAACACAGCGGCAGCAACATCTGCAGCATCAGCAGCTCGGCAGATCGCAGCAGCGGCACAGCAGTGGTGGCATTGGCAGACAGTGGCAGCCTCCTTATGGCACACAGTGGCACAGGGTTCCGCAAGTATTGCTGGCTTTCTCCCTGGGGTGCAGGGTCCTACTGGGCAGTCCTGAGGCTTTGCAGGGGGTGGCACTGTGAGGGCGATGGCTGGTAGGCCTCAAAAGTGTCCTGGCGGTGGCGCAATGGCAGATGAACCAACAGTTTCTTCTCCGGAGGGGTCCGCAGAAGCACAGGCCATGCTGGGACCTTTGGTTCCCCTAGATCAGTTGACCTCCATCTTGGAGGAGTTTTTCGCCCGGGGGAATCGGACCGGTATAGGGGGGGCCCTAAAAAGCGCCCCCTCCCCTGCAATCCTCTGAGGAGGACTCGCAACCGGAAGGGGGCTCTGGGGTCACAGGGACCCCCGTGGAGCTCTCAGACAGAGAGCTGGAGCCTTCGGATGGGGAAGAGGACCAGGGGGCCTCAGTGGCACGCGAAAAAGCGCTGGTGGGAGCCCTGGTTGCGGCCGTTTGCAATTCACTGCGCCTGTATCAGGCTGGAGAGACACAGGCGCCTGCCTATACTTTTGGGTCCAAGAACCCCTCTCGTGCTCCTAAGGTTTTTCCCTACCTCCAGTATTTTGACCAGTATGTGTATAAGGAATGGAAACGTCCACTGAATTCCTTTACCCTGCCAAAACGTTTTTCTGTGTGCTATCCCTTTGAGGAGAGCCTGTTACAGAAATGGGTTTCCCCCACCATGGATCCGCCAGTGGCCCGCCTGAACTCCCTCTTTTAGGGATCCGGCCGATAGGCGGACGGAAGCAGTGTCCAAGGCACTCTTTTTGGTGGCGGGGGCAGCCATGAGACCGGCCTTGGCGTCTGTCATGGTAGCTCGGTCGCTTACGGAGTGTGCGATGGAGTGGAGTGAGACCCGGGGAGGCGTAGATTTGCCTGAGCCCGTGCAGCGAGCAGACCGCCTGGTGCAAGGGCTCCGTTATCTTTGTGACGCAGCTCTGGACTTGGTACCGATGTTGTCAAAAATGTCGGTTTTTGCAATGATTATCAGGCGCCTGCTGTGGCTGCAACGCTGGTAGGGTGACCACGCATCCAAGAAAGGTCTCACGGATCTTCCCTTTCAAGGAGGCCGGCCAATTGGATGAAATCATTAAGGATTTCACTGGGGGGAAGAGTACATTTCTTCCCGAACCCAAGCGGCCTCAGCCCTCTGGGCAGAAACTTTTTTTTCGAGTGCCCGGTCAGGGGGGCAGGAACTCCCGGCCCGGCAAGTCTGCCTCGGGCTCTGGTAAGCGCCCCTGGCAACGCAAGCCCGAAAAGACGGAAGATAAATCCTCCTCCGCATGATGGGTTGCCCCCGCCCAATTCTCGGGTGGGGGGCCGACTTCTGGGGTTCGCGGACCAATGGACCGCCCGTATCTCCAACCGGTGGGTGCGGGAGGTGGTGTCCTCTGGGTACAAGATAGAGTTCAGCACCCGGCCCCCGGACAGGTTCTTCCCGTCCAATTTAAGGCTCCCCCCGGAGCGTCGGCTAGCCCTGCTAGGGGCTGTGCGATCGATGTCCGAACAGGGAGTGATTGTGCCAGTCCCTCCGGTGGAGAGATTCTGCGGCTTCTATTCAAACCTCTTTGTGGCACCAAAGAAGGGGGGACCAGGCCAGTTCTGGACTTGAAAGCGCTCAATCACTTTGTGAAGACGCGCAGATTCAGGATGGAATCAGTCCGTTCGGTCGTGGTCGCCCTGCACCAAGGGGATTGGCTGGCGTCCCTGGACATCAAGGACGCATATCTACACGTTCCCATCTATGTCGGGCACCAGCGCTTCCTGCGCTTTGCTGTGGGGGACCTTCATTATCAGTTTGTGGCTCTCCCCTTCGGCCTGGCCTTGGCTCCATGGGTGTTCACCAAGTTACTGGCCCCGGTGCTCGCTCTGTTGCGGCAGAGGGGCATTGCTGTGGTAGCCTACCTGGACGATCTCCTCCTGCGCACGGAGTCGGCGCAGGCTCTGGAGGACAATGTTACTGTCACCCTGACCTCACTGAGGGACTTCGGTTGGCTGATCAACCTACAGAAGTCGACATTGACCCCGTCCTGTCACCTCGCATATCTGGGTCTCACATTGGACACTGTGCAGGCGAAGGTATTTCTACCTCCGGACAAGTTGCTGGCACTCCTTACGTTTTTGCATGCGGGTGTTGGGACACATGGTCTCGTCCTTCGAGACCGTACGCCCAGAGTCACACCCGGCTCCTGCAGCGAGCGATACTACTGCAGTGGGACGGGCCCCCCTCGTCTCTGGACTGTCTGATCCGGCTGGATCATCTGACCAGGGGGTCGTTCGCTTGGTGGCTTCAGGCCCCGGCATTGACCCTGGGGAAGTCGTTTCTTCCTTTAAATTGGTCGATAGGCACGACGGATGCAAGTCTCTTGGGCTGGAGAGGAGTGCTGGGGAACCTGTCGGCTCAGGGCCGTTGGTCAACGCAGGAGTCTCAAATTCCGATCAATGTGTTGGAGCTGAGGGCGATCAAGCTTTGTCTCCTCCGCTGGTCGGCGAGGCTGCGCGGCCTCCCGGTTCGGGTTCAAGCGGACAACGCCACGGTCGTGGCTTACATGAACCATCAAGGCGGAACAAGAAGCTCGGTAGCAGAGGCAGCCCACATCCTAAAGTGGGCAGAGCTTCACGTGCCAGCAATCTCTGCCATCTACATTCCGGGCATAGAAAATTGGAAGGCGGACTTCTTAAGTCGCCAGAAGCTTGACCAGGGAGAGTGGTCCCTGCATCCAGAGGTCTTTCGCCAGATGTGCAAAAGGTGGGGCACACCAGATGTGGATCTCCTGGCGTCCAGATTCAATCACAAGGTGAAGACCTTCGTGAGCAGGTCAAGGGACTCGTTGGCGGCAGCCACGGATGCTCTGGTGGCCCTGTGGTCCCGTTACAGGCTTCTGTATGCCTTTCCTCCTCTCAAGCTTCTACCGCGGTTGCTGCGCAGGATAGAAGTGGAGGTAATCACGACAATCCTGGTGGCTCTGGATTGGCCTCGGCGCCCTTGGTACGCCGATGTGGTGCGGATGGTAACAGATGTTCCCTGGCGACTCCCGCTTCGCGAAGATCTACTGTCGCAGGGCCCCATCTTGCACCCTGCTTTACCATCGCTGGCTTTGACAGCATGGCGATTGAGTCCCAGGTGTTGAGGGACAGGGGGTTCTCTGAGTCAGTGATCCCCACCATGCTTAAGGCGCTCAAGTGTACGCCGCGCATGATCTATCATCACACCGGGTAGGCCTATATTGCTTGGTGCGAGTCGGAGGGTTGGAACCCCGTTCCTTTGCAGTTGCTCGGGTGCTGACCTTTCTTCAACAAGGCCTGGACCAAAAGTTTGCTCTGAGCACCCTCAAGGGCCAGATCTCTGCTCTGGCGATCCTGTTTCAGTGTCCTTTGGCGACGCATTCTTTGATCCGTACATTTGTACAGGATGTATGTCATGTGGCTCCTCAGGTACAGTCGCCCCTGGCACAGTGGGATCTGAACTTGGTACTTTCTGTGCTGCAGAAACCGCCTTATGAGAAGATCAGGGATATTCCCTTACAATTGCTATCTCAGAAGGTCGTCTTCTTGGTGGCTATCACATCCACTAGGCGGGTGTCTGAATTGGCAGCTTTGTCATGTAGGTCTCCTTATTTGGTCCTACATAAGGATGAGACGGTGCTGCGCCCGTCTCCTTCGTTCCTTCCGAAGGTAGTGTCCTCTTTTCACATTAATGAGGGCATTGTCCTCCCTTCCTTGTGCCCGCACCCGTCTCACCCTAAGGAGATTGCTTTGCATTCCTTGAATGTGGTGAGAGCATTGCGGGTGTATTTGGCAGCTACGGCTCCTTTTAAGAAGTCGGATGCGCTGTTTGTGCTGACTGACGGGCCACGCAAAGGGTTGGCGGCTTTGTCGGCCAATGTTTTACGTTGGATCAGACAGACTGTGACCCATGCATATACTGTTCAGGGACAAGTACCCCCTTTTCCGGTCACGGCTCATTCCACCAGGGCGATTAGCACTTCCTGGGCGTTTAGACACCAAGCATCGGTGTCTCAGGTGTGCAAGGCGGCTACTGGGGCCTTGGTGCACACTTTTGTTAAAGTGCCCACCCCTCTTGTTTGAAAGTGCTTTGGGACTTCCCCACGTGCCATGAATAGAGGCTGCGTCTGTCAATAAACGTAAGAGAAAATAGGATTTTATTAAGAACTTACCATAAAATCCTTTTCTCTGAGTTCATTGACAGACGCAGCACCCACCCCTCGGTGTTGTGTTTGTATGGCTTGTTACGAACTGATATGCTATGCAGGGCTGAGGGATTATGTGCTGAGTAAGGACGGCCCCTTGGGAGGGGCCAGCTTTGCTTTCTGAACTTTCGTTCTGCCTAGTCTACTCCTAGTAAAAGGTACATAACCCACGTGTCATGAATAGAGGCTGCGTCTGTCAACGAACTCAGAGAAAAGGATTTTACGGTAAGTTCTTCATAAAATCCTATTTTTCATAAATCTACCCCTGTGTGACATCACAATAATGTTCATTAAAAAAAAAGAAGAAACAGTGTAGACTGCGCTTCATCACTACGCTTACCTGTCTGAGAGACTGGATCTGACTCACTTTGGTCATGTTCGGCATTCTTACCCTTCTTAACATAAAAATCTTCACTACCTCCTGCAAAATGAATGTAAAAAAAGGAGGCAAAAATTAGTCAAATTTAGTTTCAAAATGAACACACACACATATACAACAAGTTGCACAACTGGAGATGAGAGAAATGGAAAAATTAGAAAAAAAAATACTTTTTTTTTCCAATGCCGTTTTATGTTTTTTTCAGAAAATTGGAAGAAGTGTGGAAAATGTTTTTATACGATAAGTAATAAATCTATGAAACAGTATTCGAAATGTATAACATGTAAAGTCTTAAATTATTGCAAGTTCGCTCAGCTGAAGACAAGCAAATCCTGGAATACAGTTCAAGTAACACTGTACTTCTCAATGCAGTTCTCAACCAAGAGAAATATGTATTTCTGACACTAGGGCACGGGAAAGGCTCCAGTCTAGTCTGCTTGTGGGCTCCATCTTGTACCTCCTACAGTTAGGTAATTGTTGGGATACAGATTATGATAGTTTCTGTCCTCCCAGGCTTTAATTGACAGATAAGAGGGTCAAATTGTCTGACATTTTTCTTCATATGCCCAGTGCAAATCTCCCAAGTCTGAGAAAAATGTGTAAGAATGCTCTGATAGAAGCATGCTTACTTTTCCCTTATGGTACTTTCTGAGACTCCAGATTTCAGTTTCAAAGTATTTTTAAGACTAATGAGAAGGGAATTGCTAAAAAGGCAACAGGAAACTAACTACTGCTATATGGTAAAAGCTCCAAGTACCATAAGTTCCAGGGAAAAGACTTAGAGAACAGGTTAACTTTACTGTCCCAGAGCTTATCACCATGACCTTAACCGGGGAATGGTTGCTTGTTTCAGGGTCTTCCCACGCATGCATGTTGCTTTGTAACAGATTTCCTTTATTGCATATGACAAACTTACCTGTCAATGGAGCATAAAAACTCCCGCGATTCCTCCTTAGTCCTTTATTTGCTTGTTTCTTGATGCCTGGAGGACATTTAGAGAAAATACCCAAGCAGATCAGTGTATCCAGTCACATAATGACACCATAATATAAGTCTCAGGAATAAAAGAAGATTTAAAGACCAGTAGAGTTACACAAAACTAGGGACTCTCTCACTGCCTCCATGCACTTCTGGAGACCAACAGGTGGTGGGAGTGACAGGGGAGTAAGGGAAAGGTATGTGCAGTACACCCCTGCAGCACATGCTGTCTGATCTACAGCGTATAGTGTGTGTTTCCTGAGCTACCTGTATCTGATTCTCTGTTCCTGTGACCCGGCTTGTCTGACTTTGCTGATCTCTGCCTGCACCGACTCCTGGACTGTCTACGACCACTCTTCTGCCTATCGCTCCTGTACTTTGCTTGCCCGCCTGTTGACGACTCTGCCTGTACCCGACCATCCACCTGCGTGCTCCTCTTGTACCGCTCTGCCAGCTTGTTCTATGACCCAGCCTGTACGACCATTCTACAAGTGCATGAGTGCATCAACGGACTCCTACCAACAAAATTCAACGCAGGAGTCCCGACTTCCGATCAATGTGTTGGAGCTGAGGGCGATCAAGCGTTGTCTCCTCCGCTGGTCGGCGAGGCTGCGCGGTCTCCCGGTTCGGGTTCAGTCGGACAACGCCACGGCCGTGGCGTACGTGAACCATCAAGGCGGAACAAGAAGCTTGGCAGCAGAGGCAGCCCACATCCTAAAGTGGGCAGAGCTTCACGTGCCGGCAATCTCTGCCATCTACATTCCGGGCGTAGAAAATTGGAAGGCAGACTTCTTAAGTCGCCAGAAGCTTGACCAGGGAGAGTAGTCCCTGCATCCAGAGGTCTTTCGCCAGATGTGCAAAAGGTGGGGCACTCCAGATGTTGATCTCCCTGCGTCCAGATTCAATCACAAGGTGAAGACCTTCGTGAGCAGGTCAAGGGACTCGTTGGCGGCAGCCACGGATGCTCTGGTGGCCCTGTGGTCCCGGTACAGGCTTCTGTACGCCTTTCCTCCTCCTCTCAAGCTTCTACCGCGGTTGCTGCGCAGGATAGAAGTGGAGGTAATCACGACAATCCTGGTGGCTCTGGATTGGCCTCGGCGCACTTGGTACCCCGATGTGGTGCGGATGGTAACAGATGTTCCCTTGCGACTCCCGCTTCGCGAAGATCTACTGTCGCAGGGCCCCATCTTGCACCCTGCTTTACCATCGCTGGCTTTGACAGCATGGCGATTGAGTCCCAGGTTTTGAGGGACAGGGGGGTCTCTGAGTCAGTGATCCCCACCATGCTTAAGGCGCGCAAGTGTACGCCACGCAAGATCTATCATCGCACCTGGTAGGCCTATATTGCTTGGTGCGAGTCAGAGGGTTGGAACCCCCATTCCTTTGCAGTTGCTCGGGTGCTGACCTTTCTTCAACAAGGCCTGGACCAAAAGTTTGCTCTGAGCACCCTCAAGGGCCAGTTCTCCGCT
Source organism: Glandirana rugosa (assembly GCA_018402905.1). NCBI lineage: Eukaryota > Metazoa > Chordata > Amphibia > Anura > Ranidae > Glandirana > Glandirana rugosa. Next base: position 90,909 of record BLSH010345135.1, on the reverse strand, counting down.
CTGGCGATCCTGTTTCAGCGTCCTTTGGCGACACATTCTTTGATGCGTACATTTGTACAGGATGTACGTCATGTGGCTCCTCAGGTACAGTCGCCCCTGGCACAGTGGGATCTGAACTTGGTACTTTCTGTGCTGCAGAAACCGCCTTATGAGAAGATCAGGGATATTCCCTTACAATTGCTGTCTCAGAAGGTCATCTTCTTGGTGGCTATCACATCCGCTAGGCGGGTGTCTGAATTGGCAGCTTTGTCATGTAGGTCTCCTTATTTGGTCCTACATAAGGATAAGACGGTGCTGCGCCCGTCTCCTTCATTCCTTCCGAAGGTAGTGTCCTCTTTTCACATTAATGAGGGCATTGTCCTCCCTTCCTTTTGTCCGCACCCGTCTCACCCTAAGGAGATTGCTTTGCATTCCTTGAATGTGGTGAGAGCATTGCGGGTGTATTTGGCAGCTACGGCTCCTTTTAAGAAGTCGGATGCGCTGTTTGTGCTGACTGACGGGCCATGCAAAGGGTTGGCGGCTTTCTCGGCCAATGTTTCACGTTGGATCAGACAGACTGTGACCCATGCATATACTGTTCAGGGACAAGTACCCCCTTTTCCGGTCACGGCACGGCTCATTCCACCAGGGCGATTAGCACTTCCTGGGCGTTTAGACACCAAGCATCGGTGTCTCAGGTGTGCAAGGCGGCTACTGGGGCCTCGGTGCACACTTTTGTTAAGTTTTACAAAGTTGATGTGTCAGCATACGCGGATGCTGCTTTTGGCCGCAGTTTTACAGGTGGCTGGCGCCTCCTGAGATCTTTCTGTGGGTACAGTTGTTATTGTTTGACCACCCCTCTTGTTTGAAAGTGCTTTGGGACGTCCCCACGTGCCATGAATAGAGGCTACGTCTGTCAATGAACATAAGAGAAAATAGGATTTTATTAAGAACTTACCATAAAATCATTTTCTCTGAGTTCATTGACAGACGCAGCACCCACCCCTCGGTGTTGTGCTTGTATGGCTTGTTACGAACTGATATGCTATGCAGGGCTGAGGGATTATGTGCTGAGTAAGGACGGCCCCTTGGGAGGGGCCAGCTTTGCTTTCTGAACTTTCGTTCTGCCTAGTCTACTCCTAGTAAAAGGTACATAACCCACGTGTCATGAATAGAGGCTGCGTCTGTCAATGAACTCAGAGAAAAGGATTTTACGGTAAGTTCTTAATAAAATCCTATTTTTCATAAATCTACCCCTGTGTGACATCACAATAATGTTCATTAAAAAATAGAAGAAACAGTGTAGACTGCACTTCGTCACTACGCTTACCTGTCTGAGTGACTGGATCTGACTCACTTTGGTCATGGTCGGCTTTCTTACCCTTCTCAACATAAAAATCTTCACTACCTCCTGCAAAATTAATGTAAGAAAAAGGAGGCAAAAATTAGTCAAATTTAGTTTCAAAATGAACACACACACATATACAACAAGTTGCACAACTGGAGATGAGAGAAATGGAAAAATTAGAAAAAAAAAAACTTTTTTTTCCAATGCCGTTTTATGTTTTTTTCAGAAAATTGGAAGAAGTGTGGAAAATGTTTTTATACGATAAGTAATAAATCTATGAAACAGTATTCTCATGTCACAATGAACTTGACATAAGGTCCTAAACGAACAGAAGTCGACTCGCTTGAACGTTATTAAATTCTGAAATGTACAATATGTAAAGCTTATGACAAAGTATCTAAATAATGAATAGCATATTTTTGTAAAAGGTGTGAAGAAGGTTAAAAGACTTTTTT
>BLSH010345113.1:0-10943 GCA_018402905.1 Glandirana rugosa | reverse complement strand
CTAAATATTTAATTTCTTTGGTTGCCCAGGGAAAGGGTGATTGTGTCATAAGTTTGGTTTTATCTGAGGGTTTGATTCCAAGGTTCAATATTTCAGATTTAGTCGTGTTGACCTTATAGTATGAAATTTTCCCAAAGTTGTTAAGTAGATTGTGTACTGTTGGGAGAGATTGAAGGGGGTTTGATAATATTAATATTATGTCATCCGTGAATAGGCTGATTTTGTGCGTGCGGTCTGGGAGGGCCACACCAAATATGCCCTCTGAGGCCCTAATGGCCTCAGCCAGGGGTTCAATGATGAGGTTGAAAATAATGGGGGATAGCGGGCATCCTTGGCGTGTGCCATTAGTTATTTGAAATGTTTTGGATAGTACACCTGATGTGTAAACTTGTGCTGAGGGTTGATCATATAGTGCTAGTATTGCAGATCTAATGTAGCCTTTAAATTCAAACTTCGTGAGTACCTGTTGCATATATACTCAGTGTACCCTGTCAAATGCCTTCTCTGCATCCAGCGTGAGAAGCAGAGAAGGCGTTTGAGTCCGGTTAACAAATTCTATAATGTTTATTATACGCCTAACCGCATCCGACGTTTGTCTCCCTGTTACAAAGCCTGTTTGGTCTTTTTTTATTAGATTGGGTATTATTGTCATTAGTCTCTGGGCAATAAGTTTCGCTAGGATTTTGGTATCTGAGTTGAGTAGGGAAATCGGTCGAAAGTTGGCAGGGGTTGTTGGGTCTTTCCCTGGTTTAGGAATAGTGACCACATATGCCTTTAGCATCTCAGGTGGGAGGGCTTCTGTTTCTGTGGCTTTGTCAAATACTCGTATTAGGTGGGGAGTTAGTTCTTGTTGGAAAATTCTGTAGTACTCATTTGGGAATCCATCTGGGCCTGGTGATTTACCTAGGGGGAGTTGGGAGATTGTGGTTTTGACCTCTTTTATTGTTAGTGGTTTGTTAAGTTCCTCAAGTTGTTGCTCATTGAGTGTTGGGAGGTTCAGTTTTGATAGGAATTGTTGTATGCCTTCCATGGAGGGTTGGGGTGTGTTTGGGTCGTCCTTTAAGTTGTACAATGCACTATAGTAATGTGCAAATTCGTCTGCAATGGCTTGTGGATGTGTTATTTTCTGTGGAGGAGTTTTAGAGTTTAGGTAGTGTATTCTAGCTTTTGTTTGTTTAATTTTAATTATTTTGGCTAGGTGTTTCCCTGCTTTGTTCGCGTATGCGTAGTTGGTCACTTTCAATTTCCTCAGGTAGGAGTCATGTTGTTCAGCTAATATTTGTCTTAGCTGGTTCCTCAAGTCTGTTATTGAGTTGGACAGGGCCGTGGATGTTTATTGTTTGTGTAGAATCTCTAGATTGTGGATATCAGCAAGCACCTTTTCAAGTCTGGCATTATACAATTTTTTTGCCCTGGAGCTTTGTTGAATGCACACCCCCCTCATGTAGGCCTTGTGTGCACCCCACAAAGTCCATGGATCAGATACAGAGTTAGCATTAAGCTGAAAAAAAAGACTTAAGTTTTGAGCTATAGTTTTTGCAAATTTCTGGTCCTGTAGGATTTTGAGGTTGCATCTCCAGATCCGGGACCTTTCCTTCGGAGCCCCCTCCTCCAATATCAGTGTAACAGGAGCGTGGTCTGACCACGTAATATCACCTATTGTGGAGGAGGTCACCCTTTGGAGCAGTCCCAGATCTGATATAAACATGTCAATTCTAGTGTATACTTAATGTCTGGAGGAGTAAAAGGTAAAGTCCTTTTCTGAACTATGCATACACCTCCACACATCATATAGGTTTTCCCTGTGTAGGGTATGGCTGAGGGATGCAAGTTTCCCTTTGTTACCTGTCGATGAGTCCATGCTTGGGTCATTCATTAGATTAAAGTCACCACATATTAATAGATTACCATATCTGCGATCTGGTATCTTCTTGAGAAGTTTGTTCAGGAAGCGGAGTTGGTGAACATTGGGTGCATAGACGTTCACCAGTGTCACAGGGTAGTTGTTAATGTCACACTCCACTATTATATATCTCCCATTTGGGTCCAGGAAGGAAGTCTGTAGTCTGAAGGTTACTGTGTTTTTAATGGCGATCATCACACCTCTCTTCTTCTGTGGACAGTTGGCAAGAAATACATGCGGGAAATCTTTATGGGTACACTTGGGGTGGTCTTTGGCTCGAAAGTGCGTCTCCTGTACGCAGACAATGTCTGCATTCGTCAGTCTTGTTTCTTTCCACAAAGAGAATATTTTTGCTGGGTTGTTGAGCCCGTTGGCGTTTAGAGATAAGATTTTAACAGGCATGGTGGATTGTTTGATTTTTCATTGGAGATGGTTCAGTGCTTATGTGTTGAAGGGTAGCTGTCTTGTGCAAGGAAGGGTGATCCAGATAATACCGCAACAGAAAATTGTTCGTGAACGTATAAAAAGAGGACCTAGAACTTGGTCCGGTAACAGAATAAACTGTTATGTGGTTGGTCATGGGGTCCATTGGATAGTTTAAGTATCCTTGGCCTGGGACTTGGTACGGGGTTCCATGTGTTGGGATTCAGGTACATCCGTTGATCAGCTTCTTCTTTGCTGACCTCTTTCTGGAAACTGTGTGCCATTCTCTCTCCAGGGGAGCAGGAGTGTCCGTAGTCTAAGACATTGGGGCTTGGCCCGGCAGTATACCCCATCTCTGGAGGATATTGATCCCTTCTTCAAGTGTTGAGACTGAGGTGTTGTTTCCATTGTGGTTTATCTGCAGTGTGGCGGGATATTTCCACTTGTGGGGAATTGAGTGGTTTCTGAGTGCCTTTGTGATGGTTGCCAAATTTTTGCGTCTTTGCATTGTGTGCCTCGAAAGGTCTGGGAGCATCTGGAGATTTGTGTATTCCTCAGGTAGATTGTTAGCTCTTCTAAAAGCTGTTGTGATTGCTTCTTTTGATTGATAGAAGTGCATTTTTAGTATCACATCTCTTGGCATATCCGCAGCAATAAATGACGGCTTAGGTAGTCTATGTATTCTGTCTATTGTTAGCTCTAATGCCGACATTGCAGGGATTAATTTAGTGAAGAGGTCTGTCACAAACGGTTGGAGTTGTTGTTGCTGAACGCTTTCTGGGATCCCCCTTATTTTGATGTTTGAGCGTCTGGACCTGTCCTCTAAATCTGCCATTTTGGACTTAAGCCATTCAATATCGTCAGCATGAGTTTCATGAGCATCAACCAGTGTGTTGAAAGATGTCACATATCCCTCCATGTTATGCTCAATATCTGAGACTCTGTCTCCTATGTCTTGAATGTCCCTGGTAATCTGTTTGATACACTCTTTAAGGTCTGTTTGTAGTGAGGATCTTAGAGATACCAGCATATTTTTGAGGGTACTGTCGGATATGGGCTGTCCGGTGGTAGGAAATGCGGCTATGTGGTCCACCGCCCCCTCAGCTGTAATTGAGGCCGGGGCTTCAGCGGGGCCTAGCTCCATGCCTGCTTCAGGGTCTCCAATGGTCTCCCTGCGCGGCTTGTTTTTAGCTGGGCTTCTGGTGGATGGAGAGGAGGATCCGGAGGACTCTCCGCTGTCAGGATTTCCTACCTGTGCCATGGAAGGTGGGTGATGTTTGTTTCCAGCCGCGCCGGGAGCGGAGTGGTGTGGGCGGGCTCCTCCGCCATGCTGTTGCGGCCTTCTGCCCGTCGGGAGAAAGAAGCTGGCCAGCTTCTGCACCTGCGTTTGGTGCTTCTTCTTACGGGTCATCTCTCTGCGCTCCTTTGGTGTTCGGCAGGCGATGTGTGGCGTTGCGGCATTAGGATGTGCCGTATCGTTGCAGTTAGTCCCGGGTGGCCTACGGAGCTCCTAGCTTATGCGGCCATTTGCAGCGCCTTTCGCCACGCCCCCCCTGAATACACTTTATTGAAGGAGAGCGCTGCACTTTTTTTTTTTTGTAACTGTAGATTCATCGCGTTTTGTACAGGTGGTTGGATGCACAGTGGTATAAGCTGCTTCCTATAGTATATAGAGTTGAGTAATAGGTGGTTTATACACAGGGATAACGCAGAAAGTTTTTTCACATTTACATACAGTATCTCACAAAAGTAAGTACACCCCTCACATTTTTGTAAATATTTTATTATATCTTTTCATGTGACAACACTGAAGAAATGACACTTTGCTACAATGTAAAGTAGTGAGTGTACAGCTTGTATAACAGTGTACATTTGCTGTCCCCTCAAAATAACTCAACACACAGCCATTAATGTCTAAACCGCTGGCAACAAAAGTGAGTACACCCCTAAGTGAAAATGTCCAAATCGGTCCCAATTAGCCATTTTCCCTTCCCAGTGCCATGTGACTCAGTAGTGTTACAAGGTCTCAGGTGTGAATGGGGAGCAGGTCTGTTACATTTGGTGTTATCGTTCTCACTCTCTCATACTGGTCATTGGAAGTTCAACATGGCACCTCATGGCAAAGAACTCTCTGAGGATCTGAAAAAAAGAATTGTTGCTCTACATAAAGATGGCCTAGGCTATAAGAAGATTAATATTGTAAAAAATACCGCACTACCACCCTACCTAAAATATATATATATATATATATATATATATATATATATATATATATATATATAAAGATTGCCAAGACCCTGAAACTGAGCTGCAGCACGGTGGCCAAGACCATACAGCGCTTTAACAGGACAGGTTCCACTCAGAACAGGACTTGCCATGGTCGACCAAAGAAGTTGAGTGCACGTGCTCAGCATCATATCCAGAGGTTGTCTCTGAGAAATAAATGTATGAGTGCTGCCAGGATTGCTGCAGAGGGTGAAGGGGTGGGGGCTCAGCCTGTCAGTGCTCAGACCATACGCCGCACTCTGCATCAAATTGGTATGCATGGCTGTGGTCCCAGAAGGAAGCCTCTTCTATAGATGATGCACAAGAAATCCCCCAAACAGTTTACTGAAGACAAGCAGACTAAGGACATGGATTACTGGAACCATGTCCTGTGGTCTGATGAGACCAAGATAAACTTATTTGGTTCAGATTGTGTCAAGCGTGTGTGGTGGCAACCAGGTGAGGAGTACAAAGACAAGTGTGTCTTGCCTACAGTCAAGCATGGTGGTGGGAGTGTCATGGTCTGGGGCTGCATGAGTGCTGCCGACACTGGGAAGCTACAATTCATTGAGGAAACCATGAATGGCAGCATGTACTGTGTACTACTTCCTTTGGAGACTGGGCCACAGGGCAGTATTCCAACATGATAACGACCCCAAACACACCTCCAAGACGACCACTGCCTTGCTAAAGAAGCTGAGGGTAAAGGTGATGGACTGGCCAAGCATGTCTCCAGACCTAAACCCTATTGAGCACCTGTGGGGCACCCTCAAACTGAAGGTGGAGGAACGCAAGGTCTCTAACATTCACCAGCTCTGTGATGTTGTCATGGAGGAGTGGAAGAGGACTCCAGTGGCAACCTGTGAAGCTCTGGTGAACTCCATGCTCAAGAGGGTCAAGGCAGTGCTGGAAAATAATGGTAGCCACACAAAATATTCACACTTTGGGCCCAATTTGGACATTTTAGCTTAGGGGTGTACTCACTTTTGTTGCCAGTGGTTTAGACATTAATGGCTGTGTGTTGAGTTATTTTGAGGGGACAGTAAATTTACACTGTTATACAAGCTGTACACTCACTACTTTGTAGCAAAGTGTCATTTCCTCAGTGTTGTCACATGAAAATATAGAATAGAATATTTATTTAAAAGGTGAGGGGTGTACTCACTTTTATGAGATACTGGTATGTAAGCCTATGCAAAACTGGGACTGGGATCCATGTCTTCCCCTAGTAAAAGCTTCTCTCACAGTATTAGGAATGATCTGAACACACCCTGGTTTGGTTCGCACCAGAACACAGCGAACAAGCAATACGTTTGTGCGAATACGCGAACCCTATTAAAATCAATGGGACTCGAACAGGAAAAATCAAAAGTGCTCATTTTAAAGACATATATGCAAGTTATTGCCATAAAAAGTATAGGGGGACCTGGGTCCTGCCCTAGGGGACTTGTATCAATGCAAAAAAAGTTTTTAAAACAATTTTTCAGGAGCAGTGATATTAATAATGCTTCAAGTGAAAAAATAAAAATGAAATATTCCTTTACCCACTTCAACCCCGAAAGGTTTTACCCCCTTCCTGACCAGAGCACTTTTTGTGATTCGGCACTGCGTCGCTTTAACTGACAACTGCTCGGTTGTGCGACATTGTACCCAAGCGAAACTTTTTTCCCACAAATAGAGCTTTCTTTTGGTGGTATTTGATCACCTTAACATCACTTCTGATCACCGCTATAAACAAAAAAGAAGGAGTAACAATTTTGGAAAAAAAAAACATTTTTTACTTTTTACTATAATACAGATCCAAAAAAAAAATTAAAAAAAATGTATAAATCAGTTTTGGCTAATATATATTCTTCTACATATTTGTGGTAAAAAAAAATCGCAATTGGCGTATATTGATTGGCTTGCGCAAAAGTTGCTGCATTTACAAACCATGAGAATTAATTTCTGGCGTTTTTACTATTTTTTTTTTTTACTGGTAATGGCGGCGATCTGCGATTTTTATCGGGACTGCGATATTGTAGCAGACATATCGGACATTTTTGACATTGTTGTGGGACATTTATACTGATTACTGTGTAAATGTCCCTGGCAGGGAAGGGATTAACCTGCAGGGGGCAATTAAGGGGTTAAGTGTGTTCCCTAGGCGTGTTCTAACTGTGTGGGGGGCTGGGCTGACAGGGACATGACAGATCTAACTGATCCCGGCGACAGGAATCAGTAGATCACGGTCATGCCCACAGACAAAAACAGGAACCGCCTTGTTTACATCGGGTCCGCCCGACCCGCGACCACACTGAGGGAGTGTGTGGAGGGTATGAGAGCGCTGCCGTGCATGCTCGCCCTCTAGCTGTGCCTGCTCGACACACTGTTTATAAAAGGTGATTCGCGTTACGTTGCCACTCTGCAGCAGTAAATGCACACAAGCTGGTCTTTAACTGGTTAAATATTGTGCCTGGGGGGTCCCTTAGTCTGTGTGATGTGTAGAAGAGTGCCTTAGCAAACTGATATTTTTAAAGAAAAAAAGTAATTTAAACTTGCTTGCGGTTGTAATGTATTGTCGGCTCCCAGCAATATAGAACAAGAATAACAGAAAAACAGGCCCTGCAGTTGTAATTTATGTTACACATTGTAATGACATGACAATTGGGCCTTGGGTGTTGGTGGTGGTAGAACACTGTAACCCCGCACAGTTACTCTTGTTGGGTGCTGGAATGAACACTGCTGTTAAAAATGATTTTAACATTGTAATGACATGTCCCAGTCAAACAGGTGCAGAAAAATTGGGCCTTGGGTGTTGGTGGTGGCAGAACACTGTAACCCCTCACAGTTACTCTTGTTGGGTGCTGGAACTAACACTGCTGTTAAAAATGATTTTAAAATTGTAATGACATGCCCCTGTAAAACAAGTGTAGACAAATTGGGCCTTGGGTGTTGGTGGTGCCCTAAAGCCAAAATATTGTTGGAAGTTAGCATCATCAGGATTCAGGAGGAATAGGATAGGCAGCATTGGCAGTCTTCAAGGGATCCCAGATCCTTAGTAAATTCAATCAGTTGCATCAACATCAGGGGCTTGATAGCTGCTTATCCAGGACTGATTCATTTTTATAAATGTGAGCCTATCAATGGAGCCTGTGGACAGGCACACTCTTTGATACATTATGAACCCTCCAGTAGCACTGAATGTCCGTTCAGAAAGCACACTGGATGCAGGACAGGACAGTAGCTCGACTGCATATTGAGAAAGTTACGGCCAGTGGTCCATCCTCAAGACCCAGTAACTCAGTGGATACTCAGTTGGAAAGGTCTCCAAGTTTGCTCTTGCCCCTAGATATTCCTGCACCATATAATGCAGACGCTGACTATGGTTGCTTGGGTGCTGACGACTGAAGAATTGTTTAAAGGCATTGGTCAGCCGACCACCTTCTCTACAGCTCGTCCTCTGACTGAAGGAAAGGTGTTGCACAAACTTTTCTTCAAGCTATCCTGAAGATGTTTCATCTTCTGCTCCCTGTGTGAAGGCAGGATGAGCTCTGCAACTTTACCCTTGTAACGTGGATCAAGAAGAGTTGCCAGCCAGTAATGATTGCTATCCTTGATACCACGAACCCTGGGGTCTTTTCACAGGCTTTTCAGAATCAGAGAGCCCATGCAGCGTAAGTTTGGGCAGACATGAGAGTCCTCTGGGTCACTAAGGATGACATTGTCAGGAACTACCTCCTCCCAGCCACATACAACTCCTTTGGTTTCTGGGGACTGAAAACCATCCCTTGAAGACTGCTGTGTGTTATCCTCTACATCCATGCTCACACAATCCTCCTCCTCTTCTTCCTGTGTGTTTGGAGGCCCTGCAGGAATGCTATCTGCATAAAGGGGTCTTGAGAGGAAAAGAAGTCCTCCTCTTCCTCCCCCTGTTCTGCCTCAAGTGCCTTGTCCATAATTCCACAAAGCATGTGCTCCAGCAAGAAGACTAGAGGGACAGTATCACTGATGCATGCATTGTCGCTGCTCACCATACTTTTGGCCTCCTCAAATGGTGACAGGACGATGCATGCATCCTTGATCAGTAACCACTGGCGTGGAAAAAAAAAAAACAAGCTCCCCTGAGCCTGTCCTGGTGCCATACTCACAGAGGTACTCATTGATGGCCCTCTGCTGTACGTGCAGCCACTGCAGCATTGCCAATGTTGAGTTTCACCTAGTGGGCAAGTCACAAATGAGGTGGTTGGTGGGCAGGTTCAATTCCCGCTGAATGTCAGTCAGCCAAGCACTGGCACTGTATGTTTGCTGGAAATGTCCACAGACTTTTCTGGCCTGCCTCAGAATATCTGGTAAGCCCGGGCACCTACTCAAGAAATGCTGCACCACCAAAGTGTGCCAAGCATGGAACATGTGTCAAGTGTCCCTGTCAGAGGGCAGAGAGAAGGTTGGTGCAATTGTCGCATACAACCATTCCTGACTCAAGCTGCCCTGGCGTCAACCAATTCTGAGCCTGCCCCTGCAGAGCTGACAGAATCTCTGCCCCTGTGTGGCTCCTGTCCCTTAGACAGACCAACTCAAGTACCGCATGGCATCCTTTAGCCTGACTGCTTGAGTAGCCCCTAGAACGCTTTGTGGGCACTGCTGGTTCAGAGGACACCGCTACAGAAGAGGGCACAGGGGAAGAAGAAGAGGAGGGGTGGAGGAAGCAGATGTGGCAGAATCACAACCATTTTTTTGAGGCGTGGTGGTGTAACTAGCTCCAACACTGAACCCTTTCCTGCATCCTTCCCAGATGCCAGCAGAGTTACCCAGTGCGCCATGAAGGAAAGGTAATGTCCCTGACCATGTCTGCTGGACCATGAGTCAGTGGTAATATGAACTTTTTTGTCCCCCCTTCCAAGGAGGTCAAAACATTGGCCCTGATTTACTATACCTCCCAAATCTACTCCAGCAGTGCCTTAAAATAACTCCCAGTTAAAGGCACTTACAACTTCAGCTCTCACCCACTCGAGTAAAATAGCACACCTGCGAGCTCTATTTGCCTGTGAAGATGCCTCTCAGGTTAGGTGTTGATGTTGGCTGGGATTGAACTTGCAGTTGTATGCAAGTTCATTGCCCTAAAAAAAAAAAAAAAACATTTAAACCCCTCTCTCTAATTGTAACAGCCTTAGCCCCCGGGCACATGTCTGAATAGAAAAAAAAAGTTTCTAATTTTTTTTTTTCAGGAGCAGTGATTTTAATAATGGTTAAAGTGAAAAAAAAATATATTCCTTTAACCACTTCAGCCCCGGAAGGAATTCACGCTTTAGGACCTGAGCACTTTTTGCGATCTGGCACTGCGTTGCTTTAACTGACAATTGCGTGGTAGTGCGACATTGTACCCAACCAAAATTTGCGTCCTTTTTTCCCCACAAATAGCGCTTTCTTTTGGTGATATTTGATCTCCTCTGCATCATTTGTGATCGCCGTTCTAAATAAAAAAAAGAGTGACAATTTTTCAAAATAACCAGTTTTTCTTCGTTTTTGCTAAAATACAAATCCAATTGTAAAAAAATAAAAATCTGTTTTTGGCCAATTTATATTCTTCCTCCTATCTTTGTTAAATAAAGAATTGCAATCGGCGTTTGTTTTGTTTGTGCAAAAGTTGCTGTGTTTAGGGATGATGCAAATTAATTTCTGGAGTTGTATTTTTTACATTTTGTACTAGTAATGGCAGCGATCTGCGATTTTTAGCGGCACTGCAATATTGCGGCAGACATGTTGGACCATTTAGACATTTTTTTTGGACCATTGGCATTTATACAGCGATCAGTAGTCTAAAAATGCACTGCTTACTGTAGAAATGGCATTGGCAGTGAAGGGGTTAACCTGGAGAGCGTTAGCTGTGTTCCCTATTGGGAGTTCTAACTGTATGGGGGCTGGGCTGCCAGGGGGAGGGAAGTGATCACAGCTTCCATATACAGGAAGCCTGTGATCACCGCCCTTCCCCCTCTGTCTGAACGGAGATCCATGTTTACATACATGGTCCTCCGTTCTTTCACTGCAGAGGGGCCATGGCTGGTAGCCAGTGGCGATCAAGTCCACCCTACCTGCTCCCTGACCCCCTTAGAACACAGTGAGCGTGCGAGAGTGCCTCCGGCAGCACACACGCAGTCACAATGCTAGTCATCGCAGCTGCCGTCAGGTGAGGGCGGTTTGCGATAACGAACCACTGCACACCATGCTGCAGCGGGCGGGCGGCAAGTGCTTAAATATCGGGGCTTGGGGGGTCCCCCTAGTATGGATCTCTGCGATGTTTAGAACAGTGGCACCACAAAATGACATTTGTAAAGGAAAAATTGTCATTTAAAATTGGTCGTGGCTGGAATGT
>BLSH010345103.1:197707-222764 GCA_018402905.1 Glandirana rugosa | reverse complement strand
ATGGCCTGAGCTTGCCCTTTATGCCTTGGACATGCTGGCCTGCCCTGCAGCCAGTGTATTGTCGGAACGTGTGTTTATCACGGCAGGGGGCGTTATCACAGACAAGCGGAGCCGTTTGTCCACATCCAACATGGACAAGCTAACCTTTATTAAAATGAATCAGGCATGGATCCCACAAGACTTGTCTGTACCTTGTACAGAATAAACATTTAGACCGGACTCACACAGCCATTCACATACTTGTTTTTTGAATAGGCCTCAATACAAAAAAAAAAAAATACCATGTTGGCTACCTCCTCCTACTCCTCTACCACTGCCACTTCCACTTACACTGCCACGGTCATGGCCTAGTCAACCTCTAGGCTCCTACTCCACATCCACCCCCCTTCCCATTTTTTTATTTGATTTTAATTTATTTTCCCTATCCCCATTTTTTTGTAGGGCATTTGCCCTACCCTTACCCCCATTTTACTTTCTTTTTGCAGCCCTCTAGGGCTTTCCAGGACTTTGTTACAGCCATTTTTGTGCCTAAAAGTTTGGGTCCCCATTGATTTCAATGGGGTTCGGGGTCCGTGCGATCGTTCGGGTTCCGTCCAGACCCGAACCCGGACTTTGTCCCAAAATTCGGCCAGACCAGCAGAACCCGAACTTCCAGAGGTTCGCTCAACTCTACCCACCACCCCCAACCCACCATGGTCTATTGTCTCTGGCCATCATAGCAGTACTTGCTGCTCAGGCTCTCCCCTTTTTTGGAAATAACCATTTCACAACTTAAATCTGCCGGCCCTCATGACAGCAACTGCTGCTCAGGCTCAGCGTACTTACAGATGCATGGGCCTTATTTATTGTCCATCATTCATAGTCATGCAATATGACACATGACCCATGCACTTAAAACATAACATGCTTGCTATTTGGCAAGACACAACATATACATAAACAACTTTACTACAAACCCTTACAACAAAACTCATTTCAAAATAAATCCCCCTAAACAGGTGAGAGTGTATAGATCATGGATGTCTTAAAAAAAAAAAAAAAAATGGGAGTGGAAAGGGACAGAATGTACCACCACCAGAGCAAGGAACAGGGCTGTGTTCCTCAAGGAGGCTGGAAGCAGAAACCCCTCCATAAACGGGTGCTCCTTTCCGGGCCAACCCTGCCCCTTTCAAGATTCCTCACCTTCACCAGCTCACCGAAAATACTATACACCACCTCATGCACGGGCAGGATTGTGTCCCTAGTGGTCACGAAACACCGAGCGTGCCAAGTGTAGTACAGTACAACTATGCTAACTAAATAAAGTGACGACAACTCAAAATTCCCTCTCACTCTAAAGTTGCCGTACATCCTCTCAGAAAGGGACAGGGCTGAGAGGCGGGGATAGCCAATGGCCTCCCCTACCCCCCTATGAACCTCTTTGTTGAAGGAGCACTGGACCAAGAAGTGGTCCATGGTCTCCAGTGCCCCCCCACACTCCAGACGAGGACAGCCCCTGTCCTCTAGGTTCCTGCTTCTGACATTGGCACGGACGTATAGTCGTCCATGGAACGACCTCCATGCCAAATCCCAGAACTTACTTGGAATTCACGGGGAATTCAAGAGGGCTAGCCCCTCTATGAGAACACTGTCAGGGCAATCTCTTAAAGACAGTGGTTTCAAAATGTCCGAGGCCATGACCCGCTGGTACAGCTCACGCCGACCAGACGAGCCCACCTCAAGGGCAGTTATCCTCCACTGTCTCAGTACCTGTAGTACTTGCGGGACATAGGATGGGAGGCACTCTCTCTGTGATCTTCTCAGGTCACCAGGCCGACCTCCCCCCAACCACCTACCCAAGAACAGCTGCAGCCAGTCCTTGCATGAACTTTCCCACAAAGAAGGCAGGTCCACAAAAATGGACTGCAAGTTAAATTTAATAAACAGGGTAACGTAGAACACTACCGGGTGGACCATGTCCAACCCGCCCTGCCTTCTCTGCCGGAAAGTGAAATCCCTCCTAATCAGATTTGCTCTGTTACCCCACAACAGCAGGAAAAACAGACCACTGACCCGCGCATAGAGTGATGCTGGCAAAAGACAGACGTAGCTGACATAGAGAAATTCAGGCAGCAAGTACGTTTTAATCAAGCACACCCTTTCCCTCAATGACAGCTTCCAGCCTTTCCAGGCTGTGACTTTCTGGGTGGCACCCACCAGTCTGCTCTCCCAATTTCGCTTGGGGTAATCCCCAGGGCCAAATAGGATGCCTAAGATTTTGATCTCCGGTTGAGGTGCAGGGAACACGTCCGGGAGGGGAAACAGTTCACCCTCCTTCCCCATCCAAAAAACGTCACTCTTGCCCCAGTTCACTAAGGAACTGGATACCTCAGAGTAGTCCCCGATCTGTGTTTCCACAAATCGGGCCTCCTCCCGACTTGACACCACTACTGAGACATCGTCCGCGTAGGCCACGACCCTCACCGCCGAACTCCGGCCACTGCAGGGCTCCACCAAGACCCCCCCCAGACGCTCGCAGTCCAACCGCCTTACAAAGGGGTCTACTGCAAAGACATATAGGAGAGGACTTAACGGGCAACCCTGCCTGACCCCAGAGTCAACGGGAAAGGAAGGACCCACCCAGCCATTGACCAGAAGAAAGCTCTCCGCCTCAGCGTACAGAATCTTCAGCCAATCAATAAACTTATCCGGCAGACCGTATCTACCCAGGAGAAGCCAAAGGTACTCATGGCTTACCCGATCAAAGGCCTTGGCCTGGTCCAATGCCAGCAGATACCGCCCATGCCCACCAGCCCTGCACCTCTCCACGGCCTCCCGGACGTTCAGAACAGTGCTAAATGCGCTTCGGCCAGGAATTGCACAGTGCTGTGACATAGAGAGTACCCCACCTGCCACAGCAGATAGACGTGTAAACAAGATCTTTGCCAGTATCTTCCTATCTGTGTTGAGAAGGGCGATTGGATGCCAATTCTCCACCACAGACGGGTCTTTGCCCTTTGACAAGAGAATCAGTGCTGACCTTCTCATCGAGGGAGGGAGCAGGCCTACAGCCAAACAACCATTAAACACCTCCCTCAGATGAGGAGCTAAGATGCCCTTGAAGGTTTTATAGAACTCAGCCGTGAGCCCATCAGGCCCAGGTGACTTTTTCGGTGACAACGAGTCTTCAGCCACTGAAATCTCTTCAGTCAGAGAGTCCGGGAAGTCAGGCCCCACCTGGAAAGGGGTCTCATCAAGAAATTTCCTGGCTTTCTGTGTCTAAAGGCTTTTTCTTCAGGATGTCTGCAAAATGGCCCCCGACGACGCCCAGGATCCCCAGCCTGGACCGGACTAGGGACCCCGAGGCATCCCTCAGGGCATGTATGACCTTCGTACTCGCTGCCTCACCACAGTTCCTGTAAGGATCAGGGGAGCGGAAACTCCCATAATCCCTCTCAAGAACCAGGGAGGCGAGACGGTCATACTGACACTCCCTCAGTTGACGCTTCAGAGCAGATATCTGTTCCTGGGGGCCACCCAAGGATACCAGGCGGTCTAGCTCGAGTAGGCCTGGTACTTAGACATTGCCCTGTACTTTGAGACCCCTTGGAAGAAACCTTTCGACCTCTTCTTTACCGCTTCCCACCATTCCTGGTGGGAGCAGCCGCTCTCAAGGAGCGAGGCTTGATCCAAGAAAAAGGCCTCAAAGTCTTCCCTAACACCAGTGTCCTCAAGCAGCATCCCATTGAGACGCCACAAGCCCCGTCCTTTATGGGGGGATTCAGCCACATTCAGAGTTACAGACAAGAAACAGTGATCAGAGAACTTTACCACTCGCAGCTCTGGGGCCGCAAAGGCAGAGTCACCTTTTAAGAAAAAACCTATCTATTCTACTCATACTCTGTCCTCGGAAAAATGTGAACCCTGTGTGATTGGGGAGGCACTGCACGTGTGCATCCACCAATCCGGCTTCCCTCACCATTCTATTAAAAAAATTACTATCCTGTCTCAGTGGGTCTCTGGCACCTGCCCGGTCTTGAGGCCTAACAATGGTGTTAAAGTCCCCACCAAAGACCACTTGCTGAGACGTAAAAAGATAGGGTTTGATCATCGTGACAAGTTCAATCCTCCCCTTCCTGGACTGAGGCCAATAGATGTTAATGAGGCGGAGGAAATGCCCCCTGACGATGACGTCCACCACCAGACATCTTCCGATCTCCACTTCAAGCACTCGTCGGCAACTCACCGAACCAGTCTTAAAAAGGACCGCAACTCCACTACAAGGCTCAGCCGCAAGAGACCAGAGGGAGGGCCCGCACCTCCACTCCCTCTTTGCTTGATTCATCTCTGCCACAGATGCCAGCCAGATGTCTCCTGCAAAAACAAAATGTCAGCATCAACCTTGCTGAGAAAAGAAAAGGCCATATAAAGAGCTCTTGTAGAACTAATGCTTGCGGTATTGATCGTCGCAAGCCGTATTGGAATGGGTGTTACCATCTTTGGTGTTTTACACCATATCCTCCTCCTCTGACTCTGCAGAGGAGAGGACATCATACTGGTTAGAAAGGTGAAGCGGGGCCGAGGTACCCGCCTCACCATCCACACCATTCTGTCGCAGGCCATCACTATCCCCCTCCTTTGGGACCTTCTTGCCTCACATACGCTTTCTTTTCTCCTTTTTGACCCAACCATCTGAAGGGCCTGGAGCATCCCCAATACCCTCCTCACTTGAAGGGTCCTCAGGGTTTCCCCCCCAGCCTCATCCCTACTTCTTGGGTGCTTTTGCGCCCCTTAACTAGCTCCACAGGAGGGCGCCCCCAGCAGGCCCACCCCCACCCCATCCCCTGGGTCCGGGGGTTTAGCCTCCAGACCTGCACCCCGACCCCCCTATGCAGCTGAAAGAGGGGCCACAGGAGGGGACAGGGCCCCAGAATCCAGAGGGGGAGGGGGAACTGGGGAAAGACACAACGAGGGACCCCAGGAGAGTCCAACGCTGGAGGTATAGAGGAAGAAGGGCCTCTGGCTGCAGCTCAGACCCCCCCTTCTGAGACCTAGTCCTTGGCCTAAGAACTGGAGCCACTTGACTATTTTCACCTCCTGTTGCACTCGCCCTCTCCGACAGGTGCTTTTCAGTTCTCCTGAGCTGCCTAGCACTTTTTTGTTTGGTCACAGGGCCTTGACCCGCTGGCACAGACCCATCATCCTCAGATGCCTGTGCCTGCTTGGCAGCTTCTTCCCTCTCAAGCTCAGCCCTATTCCTTTCTGCCATCCTGGTTGCCGTCCTCACTAAGTCCCTCTCTATTTCAGTCAGTGCCCCACCCCCGAGGGCATTGTCCCTGAAGGCCTTGGGACACCAACTGAAAGGGTGCCCCATTTCCCTGCATAAATTGCAGCAGATTAAATGGCATGATTCTGCCGTATGCCCTGGGGCATTGCAACGAACGCACCTTGGGGATAAACAATCCCTACTCAGATGCGTGGGACTACCGCATTTGAAACAGAGATGGGGTTGGCCAGGATAGAACACCAATATCCTATCCCGACCAATAAAGGCACTAGCGGGCATATGCGCCACACTCTGCCCCCGCCTCATTAACTTGACCTTAACGTACCAAGCACCAGTCCAAATGCCTCTCTCATCTCTTTTTTTATCCAAAGGGCCCAACAACTGGCCATATCTACTTAGCCAAGTGGCAATATCCTCTGCAGGAAGAGACTCATTACGCACCAAGATGGTCACGGTTTTCACCTCTTCCTGTCTGGATATGGCAATAATTCTGAAGTCCTTCCACCTCTCAGACTGCCTAATGACCTCATATTTGGTCAGGAACAACTCCATAATTACTGGAGTTAAAAAGCTGACGTCAAACTCCACCGAGTTGTGGGGATGGATTACAGCAAATATATCTTCCACCCTAAACCCCATGTCCAGGAGCTTATCCACCACCTCACCTCGGGAAGGACACTGACCAGAACCCTCATATTTTACCTGCACGTCCGTTACCCTACGCTCAGGACCGCCTGTGCCTCTGGACCACACACTTGCACCCAGGGGCTCCTCCCCTGGTGGATTTCTAAGGTTCTGCGCACCATAATGCTAGTACATATGGTCCAGCCTTACACATGCACCAGCGATATTTGCAAACGTTTTCCCCTCTCTCAGGGCAGACACCAAGACTCCCTCTTGTGAAGCACTCGGGGCCCTCTCCAGTTTATTCTCAACTTGACCCACGTCCTCTGAGACCACATCTGAGAATGCAACTACACCCTCCCCAAGAAGGGATCCCACACTCTCCATCAGCGGACCCCAACCATCCGGTGAGGTTCGCATGGGCACCACAGGAGTCTACATGGGGGTCTGACCCTGCCTCCATTGGCTCTGGCTCGATCTCTTTTGCCAGTTGTTTCATATATGCCAATGCAGGACATTCCCCCTGCAAGACTCCCATCTCACACTCAGCCCAATTCCCTGGATTCTGAGCCCCCTGCAGACCACTCTCCACATCTGTTTCTTCCACAATACTGTTCTTAGTGTCTATTGCAGACTGACAGGAAGCAGGAAATGCTGCAGACAGGAAGTGACCTGACTCTACTTCCTGTTCCTGCTGAGCCATCACCCCAGGAGCCATAACCTCTTCCAGGTCAGATTTCACCACCTCTCCCTGATTGGAGCTGTCCATAGGCCCCACCTCTACTCCTCCCACCACTGCAGCAGTCTCCAAGGATATTGGGCCATCCCCATCCCTCAGTTCAACAGCAGCTCCATGTGGCAACGAAGCAGCTTCACCTCCACTGGTGTTCTCATTTGCAGGCGCCATCTTGGCTAGCTGTTTGTGTCCATTGCCAGAAATGGCCGCCTGGGATGCAGCAATGGCAGCCATCCGGGTGCTTGGCTTGCTTTGCTCACTGACAACCATGGGAGCCCCTGTCTTCTCCACATCATCACCGACCGACCCTCTCTTGTGAGTATCCTCCATTTTCTTTACCCTTGTTTGTTTGCCCGTACCGTCTGTCATCAGCCTGGGGATTAGCACCACCGGGATCCTCTTTTCCCCCATTATGGCTGCAGCAGCACCAGCCTCACCCGGTGTCTCCAGAGTTTTCTCCGGACACCTCAGGGGAACTTTGGCCACTGGCTTTTCAGCCGTAGAGACACCAGCAGCAGGGGTTTCACTGTGGGGACCCACAACTGATACCGCAGCAGCTAGACACACAGGGGGGGCACACTTTTTGCAACAGCTTCAGCCTTACCCTCAGCAGCATGGCTGGCCCCATCAGACTCCAGAATTCCGACCGTTGAGATTTGGGCTTGGGAACCTGGCTGGACTTGGGAGCTTTCCTGAACTTGAAAGCCTGGCCTTCCCTGGGAGCCTGCTTGGGCTTGGGAGCCTGGCCGTCCCTGGGAGCCTGCTTGGACTTGGGAGCCTGGCCGTCCCTGGGAGCCTGCTTGGGCTTGGGAGCCTGGCTGTCTCTGGGCTTGGGAGCTTTCCTGGACTTGAGAGCCTGGCCGTCCCTGGGAGCCTGCTTGGGCTTGGGAGCCTGGCCGTCCCTGGGAGCCTGCTTGGGCTTGGGAGCCTGGCTGTCTCTGGGCTTGGGAGCTTTCCTGGACTTGAGAGCCTGGCCGTCCCTGGGAGCCTGCTTGGGCTTGGGAGCCTGGCCGTCCCTGGGAGCCTGCTTGGGCTTGGGAGCCTGGCTGTCTCTGGGCTTGGGAGCTTTCCTGGACCTGGGAACTTGGCTGGACTTGGGGTTTTCTGGGACTTGAGAGCCTGGCCGTCCCTGGGAGCCTGCCTTGGCTGGGGAGCCTGGCCGGGCATGAGAGGCTCTACCATCACGGATTCTAGACTGGATGCCTTTGATGAAATCCGGCTCACCTTGCCCACTTTCCATCAGTTTCACCAACAGATTATAGGCATCTTGAGCAGTGTCTCTTATCTGTCTCACCTTTTCCATGAAGTCCTTTTTCTTGCTATCACACGCCTCGGCTTGGACATCCCGCATATGGGCTAGGTGGGCCACTTGATGCTCAAAGAATGCCATGCATTTCAACATCAATGCCTTCACTTTCTGCCTCCTTTCTGTCGACCTTGCAGTGTTCTCACCAGGCTGGGGCTTGGCCCAGTTCATTAGATCCTTCTGCGTATCCAAGAAGAGCCTCTCCTCCAAAGTCAGACCCGGAGGTCCAGGGGACTCCTGAAAAGGACCAGGCCAGGAAAAGGAGCCCATCCCCGGGCTGGAGGACGCCATCACCTCCCCTCTCTCCAAGAACGCTTATGGAAATCAGGAGCTCAAACTCAGCACTCCTCTCTGGGACTCTGTATACCCCTATCTGGGACTCTGTATACCCCTATCTGGGACTCTGTATACCCCTATCTGGGACTCTGTATACCCTAATCTGGAGACTGAATAGCCTTTCTGGTGACTGTTTACCCAATCTGTTACTTTGAATACCCTACCTGGGACTCTGTATACCCCTGTCTGGGACTCTGTAAACCCCTGTCCGGGACTCTGTAAACCCCTGTCCGGGACTCTGTAAACCCCTGTCCGGGACTCTGTAAACCCCTGTCCGGGACTCTGTAAACCCCTGTCCGGGACTCTGTAAACCCCTGTCTGGGACTTTGTATTCCCCTATCTGGGACTCTGGTGACTGTATACCCTATCTGGGACTCTGCATACCCCTATCTGGTGAGTGTATATCCCCATCTGGGACTCTGTATACCCCTACCTGGGACTCTGTATACCCCTATCTGGTGACTGTATACCCTACCTGGGACTCTGTAAACCCCTGTCTGGGACTCTGTAAACCCCTGTCTGGGACTTTGTAAACCCCTGTCTGGGACTTTGTAAACCCCTGTCTGGGACTTTGTAAACCCCTGTCTGGGACTTTGTAAACCCCTGTCTGGGACTCTGTAAACCCCTGTCTGGGACTCTGTAAACCCCTGTTTGGGACTTTGTAAACCCCTGTCTGGGACTCTGTAAACCCCTGTCTGGGACTCTGTAAACCCCTGTCTGGGACTCTGTAAACCCCTGTCTGGGACTCTGTAAACCCCTGTCTGGGACTCTGTAAACCCCTGTCTGGGACTTTGTATTCCCCTATCTGGTACTCTGTATAACATCTCTGGTGACTGTAAACCCTATCTGGGACTCTGCATACCCCTATCTGGTGAGTGTATACCCTATCTGGGACTCTGTATACCCTAATCTGGAGACTGACTAGCCTTTCTGGTGACTGTATACCCTATCTGGGATTCTGTATACCCAATCGTTGACTCTGTATACCCGTATCTGGGACACTGTATACCCCTATCTGGAACTCTGAATACCCTAATCTGGTGACAGTATACCCTATCTGGGAATCTATATACCCAACTGGTGACTTTATACCCTATTTTTGTACCATATCTTGGACTCTGTGTACCATATCTTGGACTCTGTATACCCTACCACAAACTCTATATACCCTATCTGGTGACTGTATACCCTTATCTTGGACTCTGTATACCCTAATCTGTTGACTGCATACCCTATCTGCGAATCTGTATACCCTCTCTGGTGACTGTATACCCTATATGGGGCTCTGCATACCGTGATATGGTGACTCTGTATACCCCTATCTGGTGGCTGTATACCCTATCTGGGCTCTGCATACCCTATCTGGTGACTGTATACCCCTGCCTGGGACTCTGTAAACCCCTGTCTGGGACTTTGTATTCCCCTATCTGGTACTCTGTATAACATCTCTGGTGACTGTATACCCTATCTGGGACTCTGCATACCCCTATCTGGTGAGTGTATAACCCTATCTGGGACTCTGTATACCTCTATCTGGGACTCTGTATACCTCTATCTGGGACTCTGTATACCCTATCTGGGACTCTGTATACCCTATCTGGGACTCTGTATACCCTATCTGGGACTCTGTATACCCCTATCTGGGACTCTGTATACCCTAATCTGGAGACTGAATAGCCTTTCTGGTGACTGTATACCTTATCTGGGACTCTGTATACCCAATCTGTGACTCTGAATACCCTACCTGGGACTCTGTATACCGCTATCTGGAACTCTGTATACCCTAATCTGGAGACTGAATAGCCTTTCTGGTGACTGTATACCCAATCTGGGACTCTGTATACCCAATCTGGGACTCTGTATACCCAATCTGGGACTCTGTAAACCCCTGTCTGGGACTCTGTAAACCCCTGTCTGGGACTCTGTAAACGCCGGTCTGGGACTTTGTATTCCCCTATCTGGTACTCTGCATACCCCTATCTGGTGAGTGTATACCCCTATCTGGGACTCTGTATACCCTAATCTGGAGACTGACTAGCCTTTCGGGTGACTGTATACCCTATCTGGGACTCTGTATACCCAATCTTTGACTCTGAATACCCTACCTGGGACTCTGTATACCCGTATCTGGGACTCTGTATACCCGTATCTGGGACACTGTACACCCCTATCTGGGACTCTGTATACCCTAATCTGGAGACTGAATAGCCTTTCTGGTGACTGTATACCCAATCTGGGACTGTGAATACCCTACCTGGGACTCTGTATACCCCTACCTGGGACTCTGTATACCCCTATCTGGGACTCTGTATACCCCTATCTGTGATTCTGTATACCCTAATCTGGAGACTGAATAGCCTTTCTGGTGACTGTATACCCAATCTGTTACTCTAAATACCCTACTTGGGACTTTGTAAACCCCTGTCTGGGACTCTGTAAACCCCTGTCTGGGACTTTGTATTCCCCTATCTGGTACTCTGTATAACATCTCTGGGGACTGCATACCCTATCTGGGACTCTGCACACCCCTATCTGGTGAGTGTATACCCTATCTGGGACTCTGTATACCCTATCTGGGACTCTGAATACCCTATCTGGGACTCTGTATACCCTATCTGGGACTCTGTATACCCCTGTCTGGGACTTTGTATTCCCCTATCTGGGACTCTGTATACCCCTATCTGGGACTCTGTATACCCCTATCTGGGACTCTGTATACCCCTATCTGGGATTCCCCTATCTGGTACTCTGTATAACATCTCTGGTGACTGTATACCCTATCTGGGACTCTGCATACCCCTATCTTGTGAGTGTATACCCCTATCTGGGACTCTGTATACCCTATCTGGGACTCTATATACCCTATCTGGGACTCTGTATACCCCTATCTGGGACTCTGTATACCCTAATCTGGAGACCGACTAGCCTTTCTGGTGACTGTATACCCTATCTGGGACTCTGTATACCCAATCTTTGACTCTGAATACCCTACCTGGGACTCTGTATACCCGAATCTGGGACTCTGTATACACGTATCTGGGACACTGTACACCCCTATCTGGGACTCTGTATACCCTAATCTGGAGACTGAATAGCCTTTCTGGTGACTGTATACCAAATCTGGGACTCTGAATACCCTACCTGGGACTCTGAATACCCTACCTGGGACTCTGTATACCCCTATCTGGGACTCTGTATACCCCTATCTGGGACTCTGTATGCCCCTATCTGTGATTCTGTATACCCTAATCTGGAGACTGAATAGCCTTTCTGGTGACTGTATACCCAATCTGTTACTCTAAATACCCTACTTGGGACTCTGTAAACCCCTGTCTGGGACTCTGTAAACCCCCGTCTGGGACTTTGTATTCCCCTATCTGGTACTCTGTATAACATCTCTGGTGACTGTATACCCTATCTGGGACTCTGCACACCCCTATCTGGTGAGTGTATACCCCCATCTGGGACTCTGTATACCCCTACCTGGGACTCTGTATACCCCTATCTAGGTCTATGTATACCCAATCTGGGACTCTGTATACCACTATCTGTGATACTGTATACCCTAATCTGGAGACTGAATAGCCTTTCTTGTGACTGTATACCCAATCTGTGACTGTGAATACCCTACCTGGGACTCTGTATACCCCTATCTGGGACTCTGTATACCCCTACCTGGGACTCTGTATACCCCTACCTGGGACTCTGTATACCCCTACCTGGGACTCTGTATACCCCTACCCGGGACTCTGTATACCCCTACCTGGGAATCTGTATACCCCTATCTGGGACTCTGTATACCCCTATCTGGGACTCT
This sequence comes from Glandirana rugosa, assembly GCA_018402905.1. NCBI lineage: Eukaryota > Metazoa > Chordata > Amphibia > Anura > Ranidae > Glandirana > Glandirana rugosa. The sequence continues at coordinate 210,679 of BLSH010345103.1, read as the reverse complement.
GTATACCCTATATGGTGACTGAATGCCCTATCTGGGACTCTGTATACCCTAATCTGGAGACTGAATAGCCTTTCTGGTGACTGTATACCCCTATCTGGGACTCTGTATACCCCTATCTGGGACTCTGTATAACCCTATCTGGGACTCTGTACACCCCTATCTGGGACTCTGTATACCCTATATGGTGACTGAATGCCCTATCTGGGACTCTGTATACCCTATCTGGGACTCTGTATACCCTATATGGTGACTGTAAACCCCTATCTGGGACTCTGTAAACCCCTGTCTGGGACTTTGTATTCCCCTATCTGGTATTCTGTATAACATCTCTGGTGACTGTATACCCTATCTGGGACTCTGCATACCCCTATCTTGTGAGTGTATACCCCTATCTGGGACTCTGTATACCCTATCTGGGACTCTGTATACCCTAATCTGGAGACTGACTAGCCTTTCTGGTGACTGTATACCCGTATCTGGGACTCTGTATACCCGTATCTGGGACTCTGTATACCCGTATCTGGGACTCTGTAAACCCCTGTCTGGGACTCTGTAAACCCCTGTCTGGGACTCTGTAAACCCCTGTCTGGGACTCTGTAAACCCCTGTCTGGGACTTTGTATTCCCCTATCTGGTACTCTGTATAACATCTCTGGTGACTGTATACCCTATCTGGGACTCTGCACACCCCTATCTGGTGAGTGTATACCCCCATCTGGAACTCTGTATACCCCTACCTGGGACTCTGTATACCCCTATCTGGGTCTATGTATACCCAATCTGGGACTCTGTATACCACTATCTGTGTTACTGTATACCCTAATCTGGAGACTGAATAGCCTTTCTGGTGACTGTATACCCAATCTGTGACTCTGAATACCCTACCTGGGACTCTGCATACCCCTATCTGGTGAGTGTATACCCCTATCTGGGACTCTGTATACCCTAATCTGGAGACTGACCAGCCTTTCTGGTAACTGTATACCCTATCTGGGACTCTGTATACCCCTATCTGGGACTCTGTATACCCCTATCTGGGACTCTGTATACCCTATATGGTGACTGAATGCCCTATCTGGGACTCTGTATACCCTATCTGGGACTCTGTATACCCTATCTGGGACTCTGTATACCCTATCTGGTGACTGTAAACCCCTATCTGGGACTCTGTAAACCCCTGTCTGGGACTTTGTATTCCCCTATCTGGTACTCTGTATAACATCTCTGGTGACTGTATACCCTATCTGGGACTCTGCATACCCTTATCTGATAAGTGTATGCCCCTATCTGGGACTCTGTATACCCCTATCTGGGACTCTGTATACCCTAATCTGGAGACTGACTAGCCTTTCTGGTGACTGTATACCCTATCTGGGACTCTGTATACCCAATCTTTGACTCTGTATACCCGTATCTGGGACTCTGTATACCCGTATCTGGGACTCTGTATACCCGTATCTGGGAAACTGTATACCCCTATCTGGGACTCTGTATACCTTAATCTGGAAACTGAATAGCCTTTCTGGTGACTGTATACCCTTATCTGGAACTCTGTATACCCTTATCTGGGACTCTGTATACCCCTATCTGGAACTCTGTATACCCCTATCTGGAACTCTGAATACCCTAATCTGGTGACAGTATACCCTATCTGGGAATCTATATACCCAACTGGTGACTTTATACCCTATTTGTGTACCATATCTTGGACTCTGTGTGTACCATATTTTGGACTCTGTATACCCTTATCTTGGACTCTGTATACCCTAATCTGTTGACTGCATACCCTATCTGCGAATCTGTATACCCTCTCTGGTGACTGTATACCCTATATGGGGCTCTGCATACCGTGATATGGTGACTCTGTATACCCCTATCTGGTGGCTGTATACCCTATCTGGGCTCTGCATACCCTATCTGATGACTGTAAACCCCTGTCTGGGACTCTGTAAACCCCTGTCTGGGACTCTGTAAACCCCTGTCTGTGACTCTGTAAACTCCTATCTGGCACTCTGTAAACCCCTGTCTGGGACTTTGTATTCCCCTATCTGGTACTCTGCAATAACATCTCTGGTGACTGTATACCCTATCTGGGACTCTGCATACCCCTATCTGGTGAGTGTATACCCCTATCTGGGACTCTGTATACCCTAATCTGGAGACTGAATAGCCTTTCTGGTGACTGTATACCCAATCTGGGACTCTGTATACCCAATCTGGGACTCTGTATACCCCTATCTAGGACTCTGTATACCCCTGTCTGGGACTCTGTATACCCCTGTCTGGGACTCTGTAAACCCCTGTCTGGGACTCTGCAAACCCCTGTCTGGGACTCTGTAAACCCCTGTCTGGGACTTTGTGTTCCCCTATCTGGTACTCTGCATACCCCTATCTGGTGAGTGTATACCCCTATCTGGGACTCTGTATACCCTAATCTGGAGACTGACTAGCCTTTCTGGTGACTGTATACCCTATCTGGGACTCTGTATACCCAATCTTTGACTCTGAATACCCTACCTGGGACTCTGTATACCCGTATCTGGGACTCTGTATACCCGTATCTGGGACACTGTACACCCCTATCTGGGACTCTGTATACCCTAATCTGTAGACTGAATAGCCTTTCTGGTGACTGTATACCCTATCCAGGACTCTGTATACCCAATCTGTGACTCTGTATACCCCTATCTGTGACTCTGTATACCCCTATCTGTGACTCTGTATACCCCTATCTGTCACTCTGTATACCCCTATCTGGGACTCTGTATACCCTAATCTGGAGACTGAATAGCCTTTCTGGTGACTGTATACCCAATCTGGGACTCTGTATACCCAATCTGGGACTCTGTATACCCAATCTGGGACTCTGTAAACCCCTGCCTGGGACTCTGTAAACCCCTGCCTCGGACTCTGTAAACCCCTGCCTGGGACTCTGTAAACCCCTGCCTGGGACTCTGTAAACCCCTGTCTGGGACTTTGTATTCCCCTATCTGGTACTCTGTATAACATCTCTGGTGACTGTATACCCTATCTGGGACTCTGCATACCCCTATCTGGTGAGTGTATACCCCTATCTGGGACTCTGTATACCCTTATCTGGGACTCTGTATACCCTTATCTGGGACTCTGTATACCCTAATCTGGAGACTGAATAGCCTTTCTGGTGACTGTATACCTAATCTGTGACTCTGAATACCCTACCTGGGACTCTGTATACCCCTATCTGGGACTCTGAATACCCTAATCGGGTGACTGTATGCCCAATCTTGGACTCTGTGTACCCCAATCTTGGACTCTGTATACCCTAATCTGTAGACTGAATAGCCTTTCTGGTGACTGTATACCCTATCCGGGACTCTGCATACCCCTACCTGGGACTCTGTATACCCCTATCTGGGACTCTGTATACCCCTATCTGGGACTCTGTATACCCCTATCTGGGACTCTGTATGCCCCTATCTGGAGACTGAATAGCCTTTCTGGTGACTGTATACCCAATCTGTGACTCTGTATACCCCTATCTGGGACTCTGAATACCGTAATCTGGAGACTGAATAGCCTTTCTGGTGACTGTATACCCTATCTGGGATTCTGTATACCCAATCTGTGACTCTGAATACCCTACCTGGGACTCTGTATACCCTTATCTGGGACTCAGTATAACTCTATCTGGGACTCTGAATACCCTAATCTGGTGACTGCATACCCTATCTTTGACTCTGTATACCCTCTCTGTGACTCTGTATACCCCTGTCTGGGACTCTGTATACCCCTGTCTGGGACTCTGTATACCCCTATCTTGAACTCTGTATACCTCTATCTGGAAATCTGTATACCCTCTCTGGTAACTGCATACTCTATCTGGGGCTCTGCATACTGTGATATGGTGACTCTGTATACCCCTTTTTGGTGAGTGTATACCCTATCTGGGACTCTGTATTCCCTACCTGGGACTCCGTATACCCTATCTGGTGACTATATACCTCATCTTGGAATCTTAATACCCCTACTTGGGACTCTGTATTCCCTACCTGGGACTCTGTATTCCCTACCTGGGACTCTGTATTCTCTACCTGGGACTTTGATTTCCCCTATCTGGGACTTTGTATTCCCCTATCTGGGACTTTGTATTCCCCTGTCTGGTACTCTGTATACCCTTTCTGGTGACTGTATACCCTATCTGGGACTCTGCATACCCCATCTGGTGAGTGTATACCCTACCTGTGACTCTGTATACCCTAATCTGGAGACTGAATAGCCTTTCTGGTGACTGTATACCCTATCTTTGACTCTGTATACCCTATCTGGGACTTTGTATACCCTATCTTGTGACTGTATACCTTATCTGGGACTCTTTATACCCCTATCTGGTGACTGTATACCCTATCTGGGACTCTGTATACCCTAATCTGGAGACTGAATAGCCTTTCTGGTGACTGTATACCCTATCTGGGACTCTGTATACCCAATCTGTGACTCTGTATACCCCTATCTGGGACTCTGAATACCGTAATCTGGAGACTGAATAGCCTTTCTGGTGACTGTATACCCTATCTGGGATTCTGTATACCCAATCTGTGACTCTGAATACCGTACCTGGGACTCTGTATACCCCTATCTGGGACTCTGTATACCCCTATCTGGGACTCTGTATACCCCTATCTGGGACTCTGTATACCCCAATCTGGAGACTGAATAGCCTTTCTGGTGACTGTATACCCAATCTGTGACTCTGTATACCCCTATCTGGGACTCTGAATACCGTAATCTGGAGACTGAATAGCCTTTCTGGTGACTGTATACCCTATCTGTGACTCTGTATACCCAATCTGTGACTCTGTATACCCAATCTAGGACTCTGTATACCCCTATCTGGGACTCTGTATACCCCTATCTGGGACTCTGTATACCCCTATCTGGGACTCTGTATACCCCTATCTGGGACTCTATATACCCCAATCTGGAGACTGAATAGCCTTTCTGGTGACTGTATACCGAATCTGTGACTCTGTATACCCCTATCTGGGACTCTGAATACCGTAATCTGGAGACTGAATAGCCTTTCTGGTGACTGTATACCCTATCTGGGATTCTGTATAACCAATCTGTGACTCTGAATACCCTACCTGGGACTCTGTATACCCTTATCTGGGACTCAGTATAACTCTATCTGGGACTCTGAATACCCTAATCTGGTTACTGCATACCCTATCTTTGACTCTGTATACCCTCTCTGTGACTCTGTATACCCCTATCTGGGACTCTGTATACCCCTGTCTGGGACTCTGTATACCCCTATATGGGACTCTGTATACCCCTATCTGGGTCTCTGTATACCCTAATCTGGAGACTGAATAGCCTTTCTGGTGACTGTATACCTAATCTGTGACTCTGAATACCCTACCTGGGACTCTGTATACCCCTATCTGGGACTCTGAATACCCTAATCGGGTGACTGTATGCCCAATCTTGGACTCTGTGTACCCCAATCTTGGACTCTGTATACCCTAATCTGTAGACTGAATAGCCTTTCTGGTGACTGTATACCCTATCCGGGACTCTGCATACCCCTACCTGGGACTCTGTATACCCCTATCTGGGACTCTGTATGCCCCTATCTGGAGACTGAATAGCCTTTCTGGTGACTGTATACCCAATCTGTGACTCTGTATACCCCTATCTGGGACTCTGAATACCGTAATCTGGAGACTGAATAGCCTTTCTGGTGACTGTATACCCTATCTGGGATTCTGTATACCCAATCTGTGACTCTGAATACCCTACCTGGGACTCTGTATACCCTTATCTGTGACTCAGTATAACCCTATCTGGGACTCTGAATACCCTAATCTGGTGACTGCATGCCCTATCTTTGACTCTGTATACCCTCTCTGTGACTCTGTATACCCCTCTCTGGGACTCTGTAAACCCCTGTCTGGGACTTTGTATTCCCCTATCTGGTACTCTGTATAACATCTCTGGTGACTGTATACCCTATCTGGGACTCTGCATACCCCTATCTATTGAGTGTATACCCCTATCTGGGACTCTGTATACCCCTATCTGGGACTCTGTATACCCTATCTGGGACTCTGTATACCCTATCTGGGACTCTGTATACCCCTATCTGAGACTCTGTATACCCTAATCTGGAGACTGACTAGCCTTTCTGGTGACTGTATACCCTATCTGGGACTCTGTATACCCGTATCTGGGACTTTGTATACCCGTATCTGGGACTCTGTATACCCTAATCTGGAGACTGAATAGCCTTTCTGGTGACTGTATACCCAATCTGGGACTCTAAATACCCTACTTGGGACTCTGTAAACCCCTGTCTGGGACTCTGTAAACCCCTGTCTGGGACTTTGTATTCCCCTATCTGGTACTCTGTATAACATCTCTGGTGACTGTATACCCTATCTGGGACTCTGCACACCCCTATCTGGTGAGTGTATACCCCCATCTGGGACTCTGTATACCCCTATCTGGGTCTATGTATACCCAATCTGGGACTCTGTATACCACTATCTGTGATACTGTATACCCTAATCTGGAGACTGAATAGCCTTTCTGGTGACTGTATACGCAATCTGTGACTCTGAATACCCTACCTGGGACTCTGTATACCCGTATCTGGGACTCTGTATACCCGTATCTGGGACACTGTACACCCCTATCTGGGACTCTGTATACCCTAATCTGAAGACTGAATAGCCTTTCTGGTGACTGTATACCCCTATCTGGGACTCTGTATACCCCTATCTGGGACTCTGTATACCCCTATCTGGGACTCTGTATACCCCTATCTGGGACTCTGTATACCCTATATGGTGACTGAATGCCCTATCTGGGACTCTGTATACCCCTATCTGGGACTCTGTATACCCCTATCTGGGACTCTGTATACCCCTATCTGGGACTCTGTATACCCCTATCTGGGACTCTGTATACCCCTGCCTGGGACTCTGTAAACCCCTGTCTGGGACTTTGTATTCCCCTATCTGGTACTCTGTATAACATCTCTGGTGACTGTATACCCTATCTGGGACTCTGCATACCCCTATCTTGTGAGTGTATACCCCTATCTGGGACTCTGTATACCCTATCTGGGACTCTGTATACCCCTATCTGGGACTCTGTATACCCTAATCTGGAGACTGACTAGCCTTTCTGGTGACTGTATACCCTATCTGGGACTCTGTATACCCAATCTTTGACTCTGAATACCCTACCTGGGACTCTGTATACCCGTATCTGGGACTCTGTATACACGTATCTGGGACACTGTACACCCCTATCTGGGACTCTGTATACCCTAATCTGGAGACTGAATAGCCTTTCTGGTGACTGTATACCCAATCTGGGACTCTGAATACCCTACCTGGGACTCTGTATACCCCTATCTGGGACTCTGTATACCCCTATCTGGGACTCTGTATACCCCTATCTGTGATTCTGTATACCCTAATCTGGAGACTGAATAGCCTTTCTGGTGACTGTATACCCAATCTGTTACTCTAAATACCCTACTTGGGACTCTGTAAACCCCTGTCTGGGACTCTGTAAACCCCCGTCTGGGACTTTGTATTCCCCTATCTGGTACTCTGTATAACATCTCTGGTGACTGTATACCCAATCTGGGACTCTGTATACCCCTATCTGGGACTCTGTATACCCCTATCTGGGACTCTGAATACCCCTATCTGGGACTCTGTATACCCCTATCTGTGATTCTGTATACCCTAATCTGGAGACTGAATAGCCTTTCTGGTGACTGTATACCCAATCTGTTACTCTAAATACCCTACTTGGGACTCTGTAAACCCCTGTCTGGGACTCTGTAAACCCCCGTCTGCGACTCTGTATAACATCTCTGGTGACTGTATACCCTATCTGGGACTCTGCACACCCCTATCTGGTGAGTGTATACCCCCATCTGGGACTCTGTATACCCCTACCTGGGACTCTGTATACCCCTATCTGGGTCTATGTATACCCAATCTGGGACTCTGTATACCACTATCTGTGATACTGTATACCCTAATCTGGAGACTGAATAGCCTTTCTTGTGACTGTATACCCAATCTGTGACTCTGAATACCCTACCTGGGACTCTGTATACCCCTATCTGGGACTCTGTATACCCCTACCTGGGACTCTGTATACCCCTACCCGGGACTCTGTATACCCCTACCTGGGAATCTGTATACCCCTATCTGGGACTCTGTATACCCCTATCTGGGACTCTGTATACCCTATCTGGGACTCTGTATACCCTATATGGTGACTGAATGCCATATCTGGGACTCTGTATACCCTATCTGGGACTCTGTATACCCTATCTGGTGACTGTAAACCCCTATCTGGGACTCTGTATACCCCTATCTGGGACTCTGTATACCCCTATCTGGGACTCTGTATACCCCTATCTGGGACTCTGTATACCCCTGCCTGGGACTCTGTAAACCCCTGTCTGGGACTTTGTATTCCCCTATCTGGTACTCTGTATAACACCTCTGGTGACTGTATACCCTATCTGGGACTCTGCATACCCCTATCTTGTGAGTGTATACCCCTATCTGGGACTCTGTATACCTCTATCTGGGACTCTGTATACCCTATCTGGGACTCTGTATACCCTATCTGGGACTCTGTATACCCCTATCTGGGACTCTGTATACCCTAATCTGGAGACTGACTAGCCTTTCTGGTGACTGTATACCCTATCTGGGACTCTGTATACCCGTATCTGGGACTCTGTATACCCGTTTCTGGGACTCTGTATACCCGTATCTGGGACACTGTACACCCATATCTGGGACTCTGTATACCCTAATCTGGAGACTGAATAGCCTTTCTGGTGACTGTATACCAAATCTGGGACTCTGTATACCCCTATCTGTGATTCTGTATATCCTAATCTGGAGACTGAATAGCCTTTCTGGTGACTGTATACCCAATCTGTTACTCTAAATACCCTACTTGGGACTCTGTAAACCCCTGTCTGGGACTCTGTAAACCCCTGTCTGGGACTCTGTAAACCCCTGTCTGGGACTTTGTATTCCCCTATCTGGTACTCTGTATAACATCTCTGGTGACTGTATACCCTATCTGGGACTCTGCACACCCCTATCTGGTGAGTGTATACCCCCATCTGGAACTCTGTATACCCCTACCTGGGACTCTGTATACCCCTATATGGGTCTATGTATACCCAATCTGGCACTCTGTATACCACTATCTGTGATACTGTATACCCTAATCTGGAGACTGAATAGCCTTTCTGGTGACTGTATACCCAATCTGTGACTCTGAATACCCTACCTGGGACTCTGTATACCCCTATCTGGTACTCTGCATACCCCTATCTGGTGAGTGTATACCCCTATCTGGGACTCTGTATACCCTAATCTGGAGACTGACTAGCCTTTCTGGTAACTGTATACCCTATCTGGGACTCTGTATACCCCTATCTGGGACTCTGTATACCCCTATCTGGGACTCTGTATAACCCAATTGGGACTCTGTATACCTCTATCTGGGACTCTGTATACCCCTATCTGGGACTCTGTATACCCTATATGGTGACTGAATGCCCTATCTGGGACTCTGTATACCCTATCTGGGACTCTGTATACCCTATCTGGTGACTGTAAACCCCTATCTGGGACTCTGTAAACCCCTGTCTGGGACTTTGTATTCCCCTATCTGGTACTCTGTATAACATCTCTGGTGACTGTATACCCTATCTGGGACTCTGCATACCCTTATCTGGTGAGTGTATGCCCCTATCTGGGACTCTGTTTACCCCTATCTGGGACTCTGTATACCCTAATCTGGAGACTGACTAGCCTTTTTGGTGACTGTATACCCTATCTGGGACTCTGTATACCCAATCTTTGACTCTGTATACCCAATCTTTGACTCTGTATACCCGTATCTGGGACTCTGTATACCCGTATCTGGGACTCTGTATACCTGTATCTGGGACACTGTATACCCCTATCTGGGACTCTGTATACCTTAATCTGGAGACTGAATAGCCTTTCTGGTGACTGTATACCCTTATCTGGAACTCTGTATACCCTTATCTGGGACTCTGTATACCCCTATCTGGAACTCTGTATACCCCTATCTGGAACTCTGTATACCCCTGCCTGGGACTCTGTAAACCCTTGCCTGGGACTTTGTATTCCCCTATCTGGTACTCTGTATAACATCTCTGGTGACTGTATACCCTATCTGGGACTCTGCATACCCTTATCTGGTGAGTGCATACCCCTATCTGGGACTCTGTATACCCCTATCTGGGACTCTGTATACACTAATCTGGAGACTGAATAGCCTTTCTGGTGACTGTATACCCCTATCTGGGATTCTGAATACCCTAATCTGGTGACTGTGTACCCTATCTTGGACTCTGTGTATCCCGATCTTGGACTCTGTATACCCTAATCTGTAGACTGAATAGCCTTTCTGGTGACTGTATACCCTATCCGGGACTCTGTATACCCAATCTGTGACTCTGTATACCCCTATCTGTGACTCTGTATACCCCTATCTGTCACTCTGTATACCCCTATCTGGGACTCTGTATACCCTAATCTGGAGACTGAATAGCCTTTCTGGTGACTGTATACCCTATCTGGGACTCTGCATACCCCTATCTGGTGAGTGTATACCCCTATCTGGGACTCTGTATACCCTTATCTGGGACTCTGTATACCCTAATCTGGAGACTGAATAGCCTTTCTGGTGACTGTATATCTAATCTGTGACTCTGAATACCCTACCTGGGACTCTGAATACCCTAATCGGGTGACTGTATGCCCAATCTTGGACTCTGTGTACCCCAATCTTGGACTCTGTATACCCTAATCTGTAGACTGAATAGCCTTTCTGGTGACTGTATACCCTATCCGGGACTCTGTATACCCCTACCTGGGACTCTGTATACCCCTACCTGGGACTCTGTATACCCCTATCTGGGATTCTGCATACCCCTATCTGGGACTCTGTATACCCCTATCTGGGACTCTGTATACCCCTATCTGGGACTCTGTATACCCCTATCTGGGACTCTGTATACCCCTATCTGGGACTCTGTATGCCCCTATCTGGAGACTGAATAGCCTTTCTGGTGACTGTATACCCAATCTGGGACTCTGTATACCCCTATCTGGGACTCTGTATACCCCTATCTGGGACTCTGTATACCCCTATCTGGGACTCTGTATACCCCTATCTGGGACTCTGTATGCCCCTATCTGGAGACTGAATAGCCTTTCTGGTGACTGTATACCCAATCTGGGACTCTGTATACCCCTATCTGGGACTCTGTATACCCCTATCTGGGACTCTGTATACCCCTATCTGGGACTCTGTATACCCCTATCTGGGACTCTGTATGCCCCTATCTGGAGACTGAATAGCCTTTCTGGTGACTGTATACCCAATCTGTGACTCTGTATACACTATCTGGGACTCTGTATACCCTATCTGGGACTCTGTAAACCCTATCTGGGACTCTGTAAACCCTATCTGGGACTCTGTAAACCCTATCTGGGACTCTGTATACCCCTATCTGGAACTCTGTATACCCTAATCTGGAGACTGAATAGCCTTTCTGGTGACTGTATACCCAATCTGGGACTCTGTATACCCAATCTGGGACTCTGTATACCCCTGTCTGGGACTCTGTAAACCCCTGTCTGGGACTCTGTAAACCCCTGTCTGGGACTCTGTAAACCCCTGTCTGGGACTCTGTAAACCCCTGTCTGGGACTTTGTATTCCCCTATCTGGTACTCTGCATACCCCTATATGGTGAGTGTATACCCTTATCTGGGACTCTGTATACCCTAATCTGGAGACTGACTAGCCTTTCTGGTGACTGTATACCCTATCTGGGACTCTGTATACCCAATCTTTGACTCTGAATACCCTACCTGGGACTCTGTATACCCGTATCTGGGACTCTGTATACCCGTATCTGGGACACTGTACACCCCTATCTGGGACTCTGTATACCCTAATCTGATGACTGAATAGCCTTTCTGGTGACTGTATACCCAATCTGGTACTCTGTATACCCCTACCTGGGACTCTGTATACCCCTACCTGGGACTCTGTGTACCCCTACCTGGGACTCTGTATACCCCTACCTGGGACTCTGTATACCCCTATCTGGGACTCTGTATACCCCTATCTGTGACTCTGTATACCCTAATCTGGAGACTGAATAGCCTTTCTGGTGACTGTATACCCAATCTGTTACTCTAAATACCCTACTTGGGACTCTGTAAACCCCTGTCTGGGACTCTGTAAACCCCTGTCTGGGACTCTGTAAACCCCTGTCTGGGACTTTGTATTCCCCTATCTGGTACTCTGTATAACATCTCTGGTGACTGTATACCCTATCTGGGACTCTGCACACCCCTATCTGGTGAGTGTATACCCCTACCTGGGACTCTGTATACCCCTACCTGGGACTCTGGGTATACATAGACCCAGATAGGGGTATACAATCTGGGACTCTGTATACCACTATCTGTGATACTGTATACCCTAATCTGGAGACTGAATAGCCTTTCTGGTGACTGTATACCCAATCTGTGACTCTGAATACCCTACCTGGGACTCTGTATACCCCTATCTGGGACTCTGTATACCCCTACCTGGGACTCTGTATACCCCTACCTGGGACTCTGTATACCCCTACCTGGGACTCTGTATACCCCTATCTGGGAATCTGTATACCCCTATCTGGGACTCTGTATACCCCTATCTGGGACTCTGTATACCCTATCTGGAACTCTGTATACCCTATATGGTGACTGAATGCCCTATCTGGGACTCTGTATACCCTATCTGGGACTCTGTATACCCTATCATGTCTCAGGGTCTATCCCGTAAGTCAGTGGTATATCCCATATGTCTCAAGGTCTATCCCATATGTCTCAGGGTCTATCC
>BLSH010345103.1:186703-197697 GCA_018402905.1 Glandirana rugosa | reverse complement strand
CTAATCGGGTGACTGTATGCCCAATCTTGGACTCTGTGTACCCCAATCTTGGACTCTGTATACCCTAATCTGTAGACTGAATAGCCTTTCTGGTGACTGTATACCCTATCCAGGACTCTGTATACCCAATCTGTGACTCTGTATACCCCTATCTGTGACTCTGTATACCCCTATCTGTGACTCTGTATACCCCTATCTGTCACTCTGTATACCCCTATCTGGGACTCTGTATACCCTAATCTGGAGACTGAATAGCCTTTCTGGTGACTGTATACCCAATCTGGGACTCTGTATACCCAATCTGGGACTCTGTATACCCAATCTGGGACTCTGTAAACCCCTGCCTGGGACTCTGTAAACCCCTGCCTCGGACTCTGTAAACCCCTGCCTGGGACTCTGTAAACCCCTGCCTGGGACTCTGTAAACCCCTGTCTGGGACTTTGTATTCCCCTATCTGGTACTCTGTATAACATCTCTGGTGACTGTATACCCTATCTGGGACTCTGCATACCCCTATCTGGTGAGTGTATACCCCTATCTGGGACTCTGTATACCCTTATCTGGGACTCTGTATACCCTTATCTGGGACTCTGTATACCCTAATCTGGAGACTGAATAGCCTTTCTGGTGACTGTATACCTAATCTGTGACTCTGAATACCCTACCTGGGACTCTGTATACCCCTATCTGGGACTCTGAATACCCTAATCGGGTGACTGTATGCCCAATCTTGGACTCTGTGTACCCCAATCTTGGACTCTGTATACCCTAATCTGTAGACTGAATAGCCTTTCTGGTGACTGTATACCCTATCCGGGACTCTGCATACCCCTACCTGGGACTCTGTATACCCCTATCTGGGACTCTGTATACCCCTATCTGGGACTCTGTATACCCCTATCTGGGACTCTGTATGCCCCTATCTGGAGACTGAATAGCCTTTCTGGTGACTGTATACCCAATCTGTGACTCTGTATACCCCTATCTGGGACTCTGAATACCGTAATCTGGAGACTGAATAGCCTTTCTGGTGACTGTATACCCTATCTGGGATTCTGTATACCCAATCTGTGACTCTGAATACCCTACCTGGGACTCTGTATACCCTTATCTGGGACTCAGTATAACTCTATCTGGGACTCTGAATACCCTAATCTGGTGACTGCATACCCTATCTTTGACTCTGTATACCCTCTCTGTGACTCTGTATACCCCTGTCTGGGACTCTGTATACCCCTGTCTGGGACTCTGTATACCCCTATCTTGAACTCTGTATACCTCTATCTGGAAATCTGTATACCCTCTCTGGTAACTGCATACTCTATCTGGGGCTCTGCATACTGTGATATGGTGACTCTGTATACCCCTTTTTGGTGAGTGTATACCCTATCTGGGACTCTGTATTCCCTACCTGGGACTCCGTATACCCTATCTGGTGACTATATACCTCATCTTGGAATCTTAATACCCCTACTTGGGACTCTGTATTCCCTACCTGGGACTCTGTATTCCCTACCTGGGACTCTGTATTCTCTACCTGGGACTTTGATTTCCCCTATCTGGGACTTTGTATTCCCCTATCTGGGACTTTGTATTCCCCTGTCTGGTACTCTGTATACCCTTTCTGGTGACTGTATACCCTATCTGGGACTCTGCATACCCCATCTGGTGAGTGTATACCCTACCTGTGACTCTGTATACCCTAATCTGGAGACTGAATAGCCTTTCTGGTGACTGTATACCCTATCTTTGACTCTGTATACCCTATCTGGGACTTTGTATACCCTATCTTGTGACTGTATACCTTATCTGGGACTCTTTATACCCCTATCTGGTGACTGTATACCCTATCTGGGACTCTGTATACCCTAATCTGGAGACTGAATAGCCTTTCTGGTGACTGTATACCCTATCTGGGACTCTGTATACCCAATCTGTGACTCTGTATACCCCTATCTGGGACTCTGAATACCGTAATCTGGAGACTGAATAGCCTTTCTGGTGACTGTATACCCTATCTGGGATTCTGTATACCCAATCTGTGACTCTGAATACCGTACCTGGGACTCTGTATACCCCTATCTGGGACTCTGTATACCCCTATCTGGGACTCTGTATACCCCTATCTGGGACTCTGTATACCCCAATCTGGAGACTGAATAGCCTTTCTGGTGACTGTATACCCAATCTGTGACTCTGTATACCCCTATCTGGGACTCTGAATACCGTAATCTGGAGACTGAATAGCCTTTCTGGTGACTGTATACCCTATCTGTGACTCTGTATACCCAATCTGTGACTCTGTATACCCAATCTAGGACTCTGTATACCCCTATCTGGGACTCTGTATACCCCTATCTGGGACTCTGTATACCCCTATCTGGGACTCTGTATACCCCTATCTGGGACTCTATATACCCCAATCTGGAGACTGAATAGCCTTTCTGGTGACTGTATACCGAATCTGTGACTCTGTATACCCCTATCTGGGACTCTGAATACCGTAATCTGGAGACTGAATAGCCTTTCTGGTGACTGTATACCCTATCTGGGATTCTGTATAACCAATCTGTGACTCTGAATACCCTACCTGGGACTCTGTATACCCTTATCTGGGACTCAGTATAACTCTATCTGGGACTCTGAATACCCTAATCTGGTTACTGCATACCCTATCTTTGACTCTGTATACCCTCTCTGTGACTCTGTATACCCCTATCTGGGACTCTGTATACCCCTGTCTGGGACTCTGTATACCCCTATATGGGACTCTGTATACCCCTATCTGGGTCTCTGTATACCCTAATCTGGAGACTGAATAGCCTTTCTGGTGACTATATACCCTATCTGGGACTCTGTATACCCCACCGGGGACTCTGTATACCACTATCTGGGACTCTGTATACCCCTATATGGGACTCTGTATGCCCCTATCTGGAGACTGAATAGCCTTTCTGGTGACTGTATACCCTATCTGTGACTCTGTATACCCAATCTAGGACTGTGTATACCCCTATCTGGGACTGTGTATACCCCTATCTGGGACTCTGTATACCCCTATCTGGGACTCTGTATACCCCTATCTGGGACTCTGTATACCCTAATCTGGAGACTGAATAGCCTTTCTGGTGACTGTATAACCAATCTGTGACTCTGAATACCCTACCTGGGACTCTGTATACCCCTATCTGGGACTCTGAATACCGTAATCTGGAGACTGAATAGCCTTTCTGGTGACTGTATACCCTATCTGGGATTCTGTATACCCAATCTGTGACTCTGAATACCCTACCTGGGTATCTGTATACCCCTATCTGGGACTCTGTATACCCCTATCTGGGACTCTGTATACCCCTATCTGGGACTCTGTATACCCCAATCTGGAGACTGAATAGCCTTTCTGGTGACTGTATACCCAATCTGTGACTCTGTATACCCCTATCTGGGACTCTGAATACCGTAATCTGGAGACTGAATAGCCTTTCTGGTGACTGTATACCCTATCTGTGACTCTGTATACCCAATCTGTGACTCTGTATACCCAATCTAGGACTCTGTATACCCCTATCTGGGACTGTGTATACCCCTATCTGGGACTCTGTATACCCCTATCTGGGACTCTGTATACCCCTATCTGGGACTCTGTATACCCTAATCTGGAGACTGAATAGCCTTTCTGGTGACTGTATAACCAATCTGTGACTCTGAATACCCTACCTGGGACTCTGTATACCCCTATCTGGGACTCTGAATACCGTAATCTGGAGACTGAATAGCCTTTCTGGTGACTGTATACCCTATCTGGGACTCTGTATACCCAATCTGTGACTCTGAATACCCTACCTGGGACTCTGTATACCCTTATCTGGGACTCTGAATACCGTAATCTGGAGACCGAATAGCCTTTCTGGTGACTGTATACCCAATCTGTGACTCTGAATACCCTACCTGGGACTCTGTATACCCCTATCTTACATAGTTACATAGTTAGTCAGGTTGAAAAAAGACACAAGTCCATCCAGTTCAACCAAAAAAAAAAAAAAAAAAAAAAATCTGGGACTTTGAATACCGTAATCTGGAGACTGAATAGCCTTTCTGGTGACTGTATACCCTATCTGTGACTCTGAATACCCTACCTGGGACTCTGTATACCCCTATCTGGGACTCTGAATACCGTAATCTGGAGACTGCATAGCCTTTCTGGTGACTGTATACCCTATCTGGGACTCTGTATACCCAATCTGTGACTCTGAATACCCTATCTGGGACTCTGTATACCCTTATCTGGGACTCAGTATAACTCTATCTGGGACTCTGAATATCCTAATCTGGTGACTGTATACCCTATCGGGGACTCTGTGTACCCTATCTTTGACTCTGTATACCCTATCTGGGACTCTGTATACCCCTATCTTGAACTCTGTATACCCCTATCTGGAAATCTGTATACCCTCTCTGGTAACTGCATACTCTATCTGGGGCTCTGCATACTGTGATATGGTGACTCTGTATACCCGTTTTTGGTGAGTGTATACCCTATCTGGGACTCCGTATACCCTATCTGGTGACTATATACCTCATCTTGGAATCTTAATACCTTATCTGGTCACTGTATACCCTATCTGGAACTCTGTATTCCCTACCTGGGACTCTGTATTCCCTACCTGGGACTCTGTATACCCTATCTGGGACTTTGTATTCCCCTATCTGGGACTTTGTATTCCCCTGTCTGGTACTCTGTATACCCTTTCTGGTTACTGTATACCCTATCTGGGACTCTGCATACCCCATCTGGTGAGTGTATACCCTACCTGTGACTCTGTATACCCTAATCTGGAGACTGAATAGCCTTTCTGGTGACTGTATACCCTATCTTTGACTCTGTATACCCTATCTGGGACTTTGTATACCCTATCTTGTGACTGTATACCTTATCTGGGACTCTTTATACCCCTATCTGGTGACTGTATACCCTATCTGGGACTCTGTATACCCTAATCTGGAGACTGAATAGCCTTTCTGGTGACTGTATACCCTATCTGGGACTCTGTATACCCTATCTGGGACTCTGTATACCCAATCTGTGACTCTGTATACCCCATCTGGGACTCTGTATACCACCTATCTGGGACTCTGTATACCCTAATCTGGAGACTGAATAGCCTTTCTGGTGACTGTATACCCTATCTGGGACTCTGTATACCCCTATCTGGGACTTTGTATACCCTAATCTGGAGACTGAATAGCCTTTCTGGTGACTGTATACCCTATCTGGGACTCTGTATACCTCACCGGGGACTCTGTATACCACTATCTGGGACTCTGTATGCCCCTATCTGGAGACTGAATAGCCTTTCTGGTGACTGTATACCCTATCTGGGACTCTGTATACCGTAATCTGGAGACTGAATAGCCTTTCTGGTGACTGTATACCCTATCTGGGACTCTGTATTTCCTATCTGGGACTCTGTATTTCCTATCTGGGACTCTGTATTTCCTATCTGGGACTCTGTATTTCCTATCTGGGACTATGTAAACCCCTATCTGGGACTTTGTATTCCCCTGTCTGGTACTCTGTATACCCTTTCTGGTGACTGTGTACCCTATCTGGGACTCTGTATACCCTAATCTGGAAACTGAATAGCCTTTCTGGTGACTGTATACCCTATCTTTGACTCTGTATACCCTATCTGGGACTTTGTATACCCTATCTTGTGACTGTATACCTTATCTGGGACTCTTTATACCCCTATCTGGTGACTGTATACCCTCTCTGGTGAGTGTATACCCTATCTGGGGCTCTGTATACTGCAATATGGTGACTCTTTATACCCTCTCTGGTGACTGTAAACCCCTATCTGGGACTCTGTAAACCCTATCTTGGACTTTGTATATCCCTATCCGGGACTCTGTATAGTGCGATATGGTGACTCTGTATACCCCTATCTGGTGAGTGTATACCCCTATCTGGGGCTCTGTATACCGCTATCTGGGGCTCTGTATACCCCTATCTGGGACACTGTATACTCTATCTGGGACACTGTATATCCTATCTGGGACTCTGTATACCCCTATCTGGGACTCTGTATACCCAACTGGTGCTTTGTATACTGCTATCTGGGGCTTTGTATACCGCTATATGGTGACTCTGTATACCCCTATCTGGTGACTCTGTACACCCCTATCTGGTGATCTGTATACTGCTATATGGGGCTCTGTATACTGCTATATGGTGACTCTATACTTCTATCTGGTGCTCTGTAAGGGTATACTGATATCTGGTGACTCTGTATACCCCTATCTGGGGCTCTGTATACCCCTATCTGGGGCTCTGTATACTCCTATCTGGTGATGCTGGGATGTATACTCCTGACATAAGGGGTGGAAACTATAAGGGGTGGGGCTTATGAGAAGTGGGATGGGTCAAAAAGGAAGGGCGGGGTCTAGCGCCCCCATCCTAAAATTTCACCAGCCGCCACGGACGTGAAACATGTAACATGTTCCAAAAGTTGAACTTATCCTTTTATAACCATTAATATTCTAAATGTATTACCTAATTGGAAAGATGGGGTGAATGGTTCTTAAAGGGGAGTGGTTGGGGGTGACAAAAATGCAACTCAGCTGTGTGTTTTTAATGCCTCCTCCACCTTCGAAACACAAGTGTAAAGTAGCATCTAATTGTGTGCTTGTGATGATCATTATGTTGATCACAGCACAGCAGGTTCTCTATGGCTCTCAGTGTCACATGGCTGTTGGGTTCTTACTTTGTTAACTTATGGCTGTATTGAGTGTTACAGACTGTAACACAGCACAGCCATAACAAGGTCAACAACCAACAGCCATGTGACACTGAGAGCCATAGAGAACCTGCTGTGCTGTGATCAACATAATGATGATCATCATAAGCACACAGCATGGGTCTGAGGACTGCACAGTAACCTATGTGACTGGTCAGTGTGTCATCTGCAGGGGACTGCTTGCCTCTGTCCCTCCCCCAGAAGTATTCCCGCTCTGCTCTGAGCCTCGTCATTGATCACTCTGTCCCTCGGGCTGCACTTTGAGGCAGGGGAGCAGCTCCACAATAGTATCCAGCCACCAGGGAAGGTACACAGTGGGCGCCCAGAACTATAATCTGTGTAGGTGCACAGGTGAAGAGCAGCATGCGGCATGGGATTGTGTGCCTGTGCCCAAAAATGGTGAAAAAGTCCCTCCTCTGCTCTCAACTCCTGGGTCCCTCTATCGACCTGAGGGGGGCCCAGGAAATTACTATATTCCTGGGTAACCAAGTGGGTGTCGGGCTTTGCATTATAAAGTCCTATTTTTTTAAACTAGAAATTAACTGTGAAGCTAACCGGGCCCCATGTGGAGTTTGAGGCCCCGGGCCCAGTACAACAGGGCTGGCTGTACTGCCTTATCAGAGGCCCTGCCTGTTTTACTCCAACATTGGTTCTGTCTGATGCTCGGGGTAAATTTGCTATCTACAGACCAAACCTAATATACTGGTCTTTTCTGGTATTTAGGGAGGTTTGGGCTGAAATTGCTATATTCCGGTTCCAGAGTGAAGGAAGCTGTAGTTTGGCGGAGATACCCATTCGTGGTGTCAGGCAGTCCATCACAATTCAGAATTTCGCTTACATTGGTGGTCAGTGAAAAAAATGCCTCCTTCGTTGGTGGAGAGTGAGAGGAAACAAACCCCCTACTTTGGTGGTTATTGGTAAAAATGTTGAATTCTTTTAACTGACTGCTAGTAAAGGATAATTCATCCACCTGCTGACCATCAGTATAAGGGAAATTAGAACAGTAGGGAAATGCCCCTTAGATAAGCATTGGCATCAGTGATGGCATTTGCATCAGTGATGGCACTGTAAGGAAGGTCTTGCCAGTAAGCATAATGATGCATCAAGGCTAAGATCTGCACACAGGAGCAGGCCGATGCACAGCTGCACATACATGCGAACTGTGACTCTGTATCTGATTACCCGTTACCAACCTGGCTTGCCTTAACCTGCTCCTGATATCTGCCTGTATTGACCCTGGTTTGCACTTGGACTGCGCTTTTGCCTATTCCTGACCTGCTTTCTATTACAGACTCCAGCCTTAACTCTTACTATGCATCTGCCTATGTTATTGTACTTAATCGTATTGCCAGTCAGCAGCCTGGCTTCACACTAAGTCTGAGTCTCTGTCCTACGGGCATCTCCAGCCTGCAGTCTTCCAGTCACACTCCTACCTGCACACCTGTTCCAGATCACAGCCTATGCGACAGCCTACCACCTGTCTGCTGTTCTTGTGATTGTCACTCACAGGATATGGCCTTGCCTCCCTGTGTCCAGTCTCCTGTCCATCATCTACAGTGGAGAAGCTACTCAGTGCTGATTGATTCAGACATGCCTGTCCACCTGTACCAGCTTTTGGCAAGAACTGTGAGGCACTTGTGACACTTTGTGCCTTCCTCATCGCTACAGGCTCCTTCACAAAGTACATGACTGGCACTGTTATTTACCTGAGAATATCAGGCTCTTTCCTGTATACTACTGCCCCAAGCTCTGCTGAATGACACCAGTGCCAGAACTCTTCAGTCACTAGGTGGAATATTATTTCACCCACATACAGTAGGTTAACCTGGGTTCTAGGCATGTCACTGCTTATGAGGTCCAACTATCCATACAACTGATACAATCCCAATAAAGTTTACTTCTTGTACAGGCAGCGGCGGCTGGTGTTTTTTTTCTTTTGTGAGGGCGGCAAACAACCATCCCCCCAACCCCCCCTCAAGCGTCAACTCAACCCCCTCACCCACCTGTAGGGTTGCCACTTTTTCTTCAAGCCAGACCCGAACACTTTAGCGGCGCATGGCAATTTTTAGTAGTATACACCATAGGATTCTAAAAGGCCTGGGACACTTATGGGGGATGTAAGGAGATTAGTAATGAGGTAAAATTGTGTATGTAGGGGGGCGTGTCCAAGATGGTGTCGTGTTTTAGAGCAGCTCCTGTCTCCGGCTAAAAATCCTCCTTTTATCCAGGTGTGGATGGTCAGAAAAGCAGCATAGCTGCCCTCCGCTCAACTTTTGCTGTACTGGGCGATGTCCAAAGGCAGAAATAACCACCAGAGGAAGAGCGTGCCGGTCACAGTGAGTACCCAACTGACATCAAGGCCTAACACACTCCCAACATGGAGACACAGACAGGCCCCTCACCTGACGGCGCCATACATGCAGGCTCATCTGCCTTTTGAAGCCCTGATTGCGGCAATTACCAACTGCCAAACCTCCCTGACCGCAAAAATAGAACACCTACAGACTGAAACGGCGCTTATCCACCGGGACATGGACACATTCAGGAAACGGGTGTCGGAGGTGGAGCGGAGGGTGTCCGGGATGGAGGACACTCAGAGACCATCAAGCCGATTTACATACTCTAAAGCTAAAGGTTAAGCACCTGGAAGCCAGAGCGGAAGATGTAGAGAACCAGAACCGCAGGAACAATTTGCGGGTCCTGGGTTTTTTGGAGGGGGCTGAGGGAATGATCTGGTTGTCTTCATGGAACAAATACTCCCATCCCTGCTTCCTAGAGCCAAATTTTCTCTGCACTTTTCCATAGAATAAGCACACCGAATGCTGGCTCTTAGAGGCCCACAGGGGGCCCCGCTACACACTTTTATTTTTAAACTTTTACACTACTGGGACAGGGACATGATCCTAAGAGCTGCACGTATTCCAAGGGAGGTGAAGTATGAAAATGGAAATCTGATGATATCCCCAGATTACTCTTTTGAAACACAATGGATGAGAAAATCCTTTGACCACGTTAGAGCTATGCTGAGAGAAAAGGGGGTGAAATATAGCATGCTCTTCCCTGCTAAATTAAGGGCGCAGGACGGAGACCAAATGTAGTTTTTCACCTTGCCCAGAGAGGCGGCTGCCTGGGCTGATACGCTTCGCAACTGATACTTGAGGAATTACCTCTTTTCCTGAGCTGACGGTGCCTTGCTTCTGGAGTGATCCTGGGCCCTGAAGGAACGATGCTTGTTTGGAAGATAGGAAGGAGTGTCGGAGTCCATAGACCTTCCCTCCCAATACCTGCTCCTACACTAGAAGTGCCCTATTGACAAACGACTGTGATCCATCTAGCTGCATGTATCTGGGTGGAAAAACTTAACAGACCCTGTATACAGGCATTCACCTTGCAGGGCGGGAAGGTAAGGCCCGAACTTATGCACCTATTTGACTTTATCCTAACTATTGTGCACCTGGAAATCAAGGGCCTAAATTTCTGGATCATTACTGCAGAGGTGATTTAAATTCCTATTGAACTCCTTCCCACCAGACTAGATTTCTGCATGTCTTCTGGGGAGCCGGAGGGCATGTTTTTATGACACACCATTATACTTGGATGTAGAAGTGTAGAACTACAGATTAGAGTTGAGGGAACACCTGGACGTTCGGGTTCTGCTGGTCCGTCCGAACTTCGGGACAAAGTCCGGGTCCGGGTCCGGACGGAACCCGAACGATCGCACGGACAACGAACAAAAACATCCCGTGAACGGGATGGGAATGGGGGTAAAATGAAGGAAAACGTCGGGAGACCCCGAAAGGTCCTGAAACGATGTCGGTAAAAACACGGATTTTCAAGCCCAGGGGTAACTAAAGTTACCCCAAGCAACAGGCACGCTAGCAAGCCCAAGGCAGGCCTGGGCCTGGGCCTGAAACAGGGCTTCAAGCCTGCCTGGTCGTCTTGGGCTTGCAGGTCCACAAGGGAGTTGAGATTAGACATCAAGATGTGAAGATGTAGGTTCATATTACCACACAGTATTTTTGTACGGGAGGCCGAGGGGTCTTCTGTACGTCTTTAGATCAGACCACCCTTCCTCAAGTTATCCTTAAATTTAGTGGAGACGTCATTACTAGGTCTTTAAATCCGGGAACTAAAGGTCCACGTGTTATCAATCCTATTTCAGTTTATCCACGTATTCAAGCCCGGAATGGAAGGGCG
>BLSH010345103.1:108956-182283 GCA_018402905.1 Glandirana rugosa | reverse complement strand
AACGTACGATCGTTTCGTTAGACAGAGTTTAATCTGCAATCTCCAACTCTAAGCAGCAGTATTTGAAATCTCAAATTCCCCCAACAATCTGATCGTTGAGCACGATCGTGGCGATCGTTGTTTTAAGCAGAGTTTGATCTGCAACTCAAAGCAGCGGTATTTGAAATCTCAAATTCCCCCAACAATCTAATCGTTGAGCACGATCGTAGCGATCGTTGTTTTAAGCAGAGTTTGATCTGCAACTCAAAGCAGCGGTATGTGAAATCTCTAATTTCTGCTATCTGTCTTCAGAGCAACAGCACAGACAGCAGTAGTAAAGTAATCTATCTCAGGATGCAGGATCAGGTCTTAAAATGTCTCAAATCTGTCCCTCACGCAGTCAGCTACCTTTCCCTACACTAACCCAAGGAGCATGTGACTGCAGCACTGTGACTCCAGCTTATAAAGAGGCTGGGTCACATGATGCACTGGCCAATCACAGCCATGCCATTAGTAGGCATGGCTGTGACGGCTTCTAAGGGCAAACCAGTGAAACACTTGTTGATTGGCTGCTCTGCAGCTTCTCAACACGTGGAGTAAAATAGCAGAACCCCGGACCGAACCCGAACGATTTTTGAAATGTCCGGGTCCGTGCCACGGACACCCGAAAGTTCGGTACGGACCCGAACGTTACAGTCCGGGTTCGCTCAACACTACTACAGATCCATTTAAGTTTTGTACCCCCAGGGCTCGAGGTGATACACACTTCCTATCCTAGCTGGAACATCCCTGCTGCTGTGACCTGCTTGCACAGCAAGGGGCTGAGCACCTCTAGGACCTAGCCTCCATGGACAGCCAGCGAGCTGGTTTGGTTTTGGGACTCAAACCCTCCTCAGTTCTAAGGAGGTGGGGGGGGGAGGGGAATGGTTGCGTTGGTTCTAAGTTTTATATGTTGATGTACATGGCAGTTCTGGTCAATCACTTACTGATCTCTATATTGCTGTATGGTTTTCCTCTTTGCCTGATCTGGATCCAGGGACCCAGCCATTAAGCACTTGGACTTGCTCTATCCTTTGAGATTCCAAATTCAGATAACCATGTCATCTCTTAGAATTCTCTCCTGGAACACACGTGGTTTAAATTCCCTGATTAAGTGATCATTAGTGTTCCAGTTTATAAAATCATACAACCCCCACATATGTGTGTTCCAGGAGACACATCTCGTGGGAAGTAAGATCTTTTGTCTAAAAAACCTATGGGTGGGATATCACTACCATCCCAACTATTCCAGTTTTGCAAGAGGGGTGAGTGTTTTGGTCCTCAAGACCCTCCCCTTTAAACTCCTTGATTTGGCCTTGGACCCGGAAGGCAGATATGTTATAATTTATGTGCAAATACAGTGCCTGACTTGGGTTATTGTAGGTTTATATTTGCCGCCGCCGGCATCACTTGCCATATTAAATCACATTGCAGCTAAAATTGCAGGGTTCCCCACTGAAAATGTGGTGCTGTTGGGAGATTTCAACCTGGTGCCAGACCCAAGCGTGGACAGGCTTACAGCCAGGGGCCCCTCCCATTAGGGTCTGGCTACCTGGGATGATACCTACATATTAATTGATGTATGGCGCTAGAGGTACTCTGATACAAGTGCTTTTACTTGTCATTCGGCCACTTACAAGACTTTTTGCCCCATTGATTTAGCCTACGCGGGGAAGCCGGTCCTTCAAAGAGTTTGCGATATCTAGATCCTGCCAAGAGGGGTTTCAGACCATGCTCCACTTTTTCTGTCTCTGGACTTACCTGTGGATCCCTTGGATAGGCTCTGGAGATTATCCAGGTATTGGATCTCAGATGCTGAGGTGGAGCCGCAGTTTAGGGCTGAGATGGCAACTTTTTGGAACATTAATACTGATTCAGCCCCAGTGATCACAGTCTGGGAGACCTTAAAGGCTTACACTAGGAGGCAGTATCAGATCATTATAGCTAGGGGCATAGGGGGCGTAGAGCGGAGCTCACGGGACTAGAGGCGGAGGCTGCCAGACAGGAAGCCCTCTATGTTAGATCACAGGATCCCCAACATTATGCCAGATTACAATCTCTTACTAGAGACGTGCTCCTTCTGCAGATGACTCTGACACAGAAAAAACTTCTCCACCAGACACAACGAATATTTGAACAGGGGGAGAGAATGGGCCACCTGCTGGCATGGTCGTCTAAAGAGAAACCGGGAGGGATTTCAATTGCACAGATCCTTAATTCAGATGGTGTCCTCTCTACCCCTGGACAGATCAACCAATGCTTTGTCTCCTACTATAGATCACTGTATAGTTCTAGGGTGTCGTAGGAGAGTAGCGACTTGACTGCATATCTAGATACCATAGATATACCGGTTCTCACGACTGCGTACTCGGATAAACTCGACGCCCCCTATAATGGTAGAGGAGATACAGAAGGCACTGAAGGGGATGCAAACAGGAAAAACACCTGGTCCAGATGGCATCCCGGTAGAATTTTATAAAATGTATGCAGAAAAACTGGCTCCCAAGCTACAAGTTATGCTGAAAAAATCATTAGAGTTGGAAAAACTTTCTGACTCTATGAGAGATGCAGTGATTGTAGTTATCCCCAAGCCGGGGAAGGACCCCACTTTGTGCCCCTCATATCACCCAATTTTGCTCCTCAATGTAGGTACTCTCAAAAATCGTCGCCAATCACTTAAATACGGTTATTATAGCCCTCATACACCGGGACCAGGTGGGCTTTATGCCCGGCTGTGGAATGGATAGTAATATCAGAAGACTTTTTACCCACATTGACATGGCTGATCCAGATAACCATGGAGTTGTGGCCTCTCTTGACGCGGAGAAGGTCTTTGACTCCGTTGAGTGGGATTACCTCTGGGCAGTCCTGACCCATTTCGGATTTGGTCCTCGGTTCCAGTCTTGGCTACATCTTCTATATGCCCACCCTCGGGTACGTATTAGAACAAATGGAAACCTCTCAGAGGCCTTTTCATTGGAGAGAGGGATGTGTCAGGGTTGCCCATTGTCCCCAGGCTTGTTTGTCTTGGAACCGCTTGCCATCCTCCTCAGGTTGGATCAATCAGTTGTAGAGATTAAGGTAGGCCTACTAGAAGAAAAACTTTCCCTGTACGCCGATGACTCCCTGCTCTATCTAGCTGATGCGTCTTCTTCCCTGTGTTCGGCATTGGCATTATTCGACCAGTTTAGGAAATTATTCCGGTATCCGAATGAACTGGGACAAATCAGTATTGTTCCCGCTACACCCGGTAATGACCCGCCTAGATACACAAACACCGTTGCGATGGGTGGATGAGTTTGCCTACCTGGGAGTCAAGATGATGGGTAAGGCGGATGAATATTTAGATAAAAATGTATACCCAGTACTCACACAGCTTATTCAACGGTGTGGGGCATGGTGTACTCTCCCACAGTCACCTGTTGGCAGCGGGAATCTACTCAAAATGATTTACCGCCCCAAATTTTTATATTTTTTTTAGAAACACCCCAGTCCATATCCCTAGCTCCTTCTTTTGGAAACTGGAGAGCGTAGTTACGTCATTTTATTTGGGTCAGGTGGGTTCCGAGGGTAGCCAAACAGATTCATTACCTCCCACTATCCAGAGGAGGCCTGGCACTCCCGATTTTTTTTTACTCTATTATTGGGCAGCAGTGCTGGTTATGATGTGCTGGTGGTTTTCCCAGCCTCCACAGAATCCAGCGGTGGCCCTTGAAGTGGCCCTCCTGGGTTCTTATGCAGCACTGTCCAATTTGGTGTTCCGCGGGAGGGGGGCCTACCCTTCAGTGACAGGCCCCATGAGGGCGACAATCCAGGTTTGGCAAAACTCTAGAGCTGCATGCCGAAAACCATCTACAGTCTCTCCACATATGCCGCTCTGGGGCAACCCCTTACTTTCCCAATTCTATCAAATTCCCGACCCGGTAATATGGGCCAAAAAAGGGATAGTTACACTTAATCACCTGATGTCAGGTAATGACCTCATGTCACAATCCTGGCGGTGGAGTCTGGTTCCTGCAGGGAACAACCTCTCTTACAGCCCTGGTTCCAGAACCCCTGATAGAGCAGACACTGAGTGCTGGAGCACAGGGGAGCACAAGGGCTGGATTCAGACACAGGTGATGGTAAGATGTCTTCCAGAGGTCCGTGCAAGACTGAGTCGTGGTTCAGGCTGGGTCGGCAAAATTCAGGCAAAACAGTACAGAGGGATCAGACTGATGGATGGTTGGGCTCAGGCAGGGACATCAGCGGGCAGGCAGCGAGGTACAGAGGGATCAGACGGATGGATGGTCGGGCTCAGGCAGGGTCATCAGCGGGCAGGCAGCGAGGTACAGAGGGATCAGGCAGAGAGAGTGGTCATGGGCAAGCAGAGGTTTGTTCAGGCAGATAGCACGGGTAATCGGGTCAAGCCGGGGTCACAGGAACAGGAAGTGCACAGGTACAGGTCTCTCGGGAACACGGATTTGCTGTAGATCAGACAGCACCTGCTACACGGTGCTTAAATGGACTGATCGGCGCCATTGGCGTGCACGGGCGCGCGCGTGCGTGGAACGGCCAGAAACGGCCATTTTCCTGACACTGCCCCCCCCAAGGGGCAGTCTCCGGATGCCCAAATGGCACACTTGGCTGGATTGTTTCTCCAGAAGATGTTAAGGCATTCCTCCATGTGTATGTTGCTTTCTGGTTCCCAAGAATTCTCTTCTGGGCCGAAGCCCCTCCATTTGATCAAGTACTGGATGCCACTGCCCCTCTTCCTGCAGTCTAGGACAGCCTACACTTTAAACTCCTCTTCCCCATTGACCAGCACTGGTTCTGGGGGGTCAGTGCCTCGGCCCGTAAAGGAATCCGGCACGACAGGTTTTAGCAGCGACACATGGAAGACCGGGTGGATTCTCAAGGTGTTGGAGAGTTCAAGTTCCTAGGCCACCCTATTAATCCTCCTCTTGATGGAGAACGGTCCAATGAACTTAGGCCCCAACTTTTTGGACGGGCTGGCCATTTTCAGATTGATAGTTGCCAACCAGACTTGTTCACCAGGCTCCAGGTTCAGCTCCCCCCTTCTCTTCCTGACAAAAGTCTCCTTGTAATTTTCCTGGGCTTTGGCCATGGTTTCCTGTAATAGCTTAGTGTTATCCTTGAGAAATTTCACTGTGCTCTGTACAGCTGGCACCTGGCTTTCGGGGATGATGTTGGGAATGAAGGATGGGTGAAAGCCGTAGTTTGCAAAGAATGGGGATTGCCCCGTGGCGGAATGAACCGTGTTATTGTAGGCAAACTCGGCTAATGGTAACAAGGAAGCCCAATTGTCTTGTGCAAAGGAGGAGAAACATCGCAGGTACCGTTCCAAGGTCTGATTGGTTCTTTCAGTTTGACCATTGGTCTGTGGGTGGTAGGCTGAAGAGAAAGAGAGTTCAATGCCTAGGGAGGCACACAAAGACCTCCAGAACCTGGAGGTAAACTGGACTCCACAATCTGATATTATATTTGCGGGGACTCCGTGGAGCTTGACAATTTCTTGGACAAAGACCTCTGCTGTCTCAGGTGCATTTGGTGTGCCCTTCATTGGAAGAAAATGGGCCATCTTTGATAGCGTGTCGACCACTACGAAGATCGTGGAGTATCCTTCTGACAAGGGCAGTTCAACAATGAAGTCCATGGCAATCATTGCCCATGGTTTTTCAGGTATAGGGAGTGGGTTTAGCAGCCCCCAGGTTCTGGTCTTGCTGTTCTTGTTCCTGGCACAGATGGGGCAGGCGTTGATGTATTTTTTACAGTCTCCATCCACCTGTGGCTACCAGAAGGACCTCTGACACAGCTCTGACGTCTTTTGGGTACCAAAGTGTCCGGCCAGTTTGTGGTCGTGGCAGGCCTGGAGAACAAACACTCGCAGATCCTCAGGCACCTAGATCTTGTTGCCATGCCACAACAGTCCATCATTTAGCACTAGCCCGTGGTTGGGAGGACTGGTAATCCCGGCTAGGGATAGTCGGATCCGGGATAACAGGTCTTCCTGGGTTAGTAGGAAGTTGCCGGGTTGAAGAATGGTGTCTGGTGGGATAGGACTTTCCGGGTCACAGAACATCCGGGACAGGGCGTCGGGTTTAGTATTTTTTGATCCGGGCCGATATGTGAGGTGAAAGGAAAATCTAGAGAAGAAGAGTGCCCACCGGGCTTGGCGCGGTCTGTCTCTTTGCTGTCCTCAGGTACTCTAGATTTTTGTGGTCAGTGTAAATGAGGATGGGGTGAGTAGCCCCTTCGAGTAAATAGCGCCCCTCCTCCACTGCTAACTTAATGGCCAGTAACTCTCTGTCCCCAACGTCATAGTTCCTTTCTGCTGCTGACAGCTTATGAGAAAAGAAGGCCACGGGGTGCAGTGGTGCCTTGAGGCCATGTCTCTGTGAAAGGACAGCTCCCACAGCATTTTCCGAGGCGTCCACTTCTAGGACATATGGTAGGGTTGAGTCCGGGTGCTTCAAGACAGGTGCAGAGGTGAATAATCTCTTAAGTTTCTCGAAAGCTGCCTGTGCCTTGCTGGACCACCTGAACCGGGTATTTTTTCTTAGTAAGCTGGGTAATCGGTGAGATGATGGCTGAGAATCCTCTTATAAATTTTCTATAAAAGTTGGCAAATCCAACGAACCGCTGGACTCCCTCTTGTCCACCGGTACCTGCCACTCCAGGATAGCAGCCACTTTCTGCGGATCCATGGTAATTCCCTTGACGGATATAATTAATCCCAGGAAGGGGATGCTGGATTGCTCGAATTCACACTTTTCCGCTTTGGTGTAGAGCCCATGCTGGCGGTGGCGACTTAATACTTTGGCCACGTGTTGATGGTGTTCGTCCAGGTTGGCAGAACAGATCAAAATATTGTCTAGGTAGGCGATCACAAACTGATCTAGGTAGTCCCTAAAAATGTCATTCACAAAGTTTTGGAATGTTGCAGGGGCGTTACAGAGCCCGAAGGGCATAACCAGGTACTCGTAGTGTCCGAACCGAGTACGGAAGGCGGTCTTCCACTCATCGCCTTCCCTAATGCGGACCAGATTGTAGGCTCCTCGCAAGTCCAACTTGCTAAACATGGTGGCCGTTCCCAACCGTTGGAACAGTTCAGGTACCAGGGGGAGAGGATAGCGGTTCTTCACCGTGATCTTATTAAGTTCCCTGTAATCGATGCAGGGTAGCAAGGAATGATCTTTTTTCTCCACAAAGAATATTCCGGCTCCTGCTGGTGATGTGGACGGATGGATAAACCCTTTCTTCAGGTTGTCGTCAATGTAGGCCTTGAGGGCCACCAGTTCAAGCTCGGTAAGAGGAAAGATCCGTCCAAAGGGGACTTCCGCTCCGGGAAGGAGCTCGATGGGGCAATCATTAGACCTGTGAGGAGGAAGCTGGTCTGCGCCCTTCTTGCTAAACACATCCAAAAAGGTGTGGTACACGGGTGGAACGGCCTGGTGGGTTTCAGGGTCTGGGTCAGAGTCCAGGCATAGCTGGGTTGGGGCCATTTTAGTGCCCGTTTGTAGGCAGTGTTGCGCACAGTAGTGACTGGAACCTGACTATGTCCGTGCTCCAATTTATGTCGGGATTGTGTGCCTGTAGCCACGGGAGGCCCAAAATAATGGGAAAAAGAGGAAAGGAGATGACATCCAAGCGTAGGAGTTCTTGGTGCCCGCTGGGCATGCTAACCGGCAGCGGTGTGGTCTCATGGGCAACAAGTCCGGAGCTGATGGCAGATCCATCAGCCAGGTGCTCCAACATCCGAAACTGGTGACAGAGAGCTACATCATTCCAGTTCGTGTCAGCGCTCCAGCGCCGAAACTTGGCGGCATAGTCTTCTGCCGTTCGTTGGCCCCGCTGAAGAGTATGGAGGGCGGCTTCGGCCCAAGCAGCTAGACGGGGGTCTTCATAAAGCTGGGCCATGGCATGGAAACCTGGGTCAAGCTGGACACAGCCGCTGCTTTTTGTTCCAGGAGACGGTGAGCCCAAGCCTGGGGACATTACAAAGCCCACCTTGGTGGTCTCCAGGGAGAAGGTGTGGGGCTGAAGTGAGAAATACAGTTCACAGGCGGTCTTGAATGCCCGAAACTTCCTGCGGTCCCCCGAGAAGCGTTCAGGCATGGGAACCCATGGTTCGGTTGATGGGACCACAGCAGCAGGTACAGTCTGTAGAGCCGGGGGCACAGCGAGTTCTTGTACTTGCTCCTCGAGCTGCGCATAGCCCTTTTGTAGGCCCTCATGGCTTGTGTGAGGCCGGACAGGTGCTGGCAAAGTTCATCCATAGGATAGGGTCCCCGCACAGACTCTGTCATGGTTGTCTGATACTGTCGCAATCCTGGCGGTGGAGTCTGGTTCGTGCTGGGAACAACCTCTCTTACAGCCCTGGTTCTAGAACCCCTGATAGAGCAGACAGGGAGCACTGGAGCACAAGGGAGCACGAGGGCTGGATTCAGACACAGGTGATGGGAAGATGTCTCCCAGAGGTCCGGGCAAGACTGAGAGTCATGGTTCAGCCCGTTCAGACAAAACAGTACAGAGGGATCAGACGGATGGATGGTCGGGCTCAGGCAGGGTCGTCTGCGGGCAGGCAGCGAGATACAGAGGGATCAGTCAGAGAGAGTGGTCGTGGACAAGCAGAGGTCAGTTCAGGCAGATAGCACGGGTAATCAGGTCAAGCCGGGGTCACAGGAACAGGAAGTGCACAGGTACAGGTCTCTCGGGAACACGGATTTGCTGTAGATCAGACAGCACCTGCTACAGGGCGCAGAGTGCTTAAATGGACTGATCGGCTCCATTGGCGCGCACGGACGAGCGCGGAACGGTCGGAAATGGCTATTTTCCTGACACCTCATGTCATTCCAGGAGATGTGTAAGAAATATTCACTCCCTCCCTCCTTTCAATTTAGATATTGGCAGCTGAGGCTTCAGGGCCCAGTTTCCGGACCCGGTGGTACTGGAGGCTGATCCTCTGGAGCACCTCTTGACCTCTGGGACAATGGGGAAACCCTTATCCTCATTATACCTCTATCTGATGGTGATTTATGATACTACCAAATCAAGAGATAAATGGAAAATGGACATCCCATCATTGGGGGAAGAGGAGTGGGAGGACTGTGTCATGACATTTATTCCGACAATGATCTCTGCTAAGGATAGATTCATACAAATAAAATTTTTGCATAGGGCTTATTACACCCCACAAAGACTTGCTAGTATATACCCCTTACTCAGCTCACTGTTCACTAGATGCACCCTAGAGCCAGGAACCTTCTGGTATATGGCCTGGTCCTGTCCCCGACTACATTCTTATTGTCAGGATGTGGCCGACACCCTGAATGAAGTATGTAGTATAGAAATCCCATTAGACCCTCTGATCCTAATTTTAAGCTACCTGGAGGACATTGAGGGGGATAGATACACCAAGTTGTGTCTTACTTTCGCTTTGTTCTATGCCAGGAGGGAAATTGTGCTAGGATGGAAGTTAGCAGAGGTCCCCACAAGAGCATCATGGTTGAAGACTATTGCTAATGTGTGACCCCTGTATAGGATTACTTCTGACTTACTTGTTTCTCCTCAGTATTCACGAAGGAAACTGGGGGGCTCAATTCAGAACTACAATGCTGATCCTCACGGCATTTCACAGGAAACACCCTCATGGCTGACTGAGGATAAAATCAGAAATAGGCTTGAAAAACTGAACACTAATAAGTCACCGGGACCAGATGGCTTACACCCGAAGGTCCTTAAGGAACTTAGCCAAGTTATTTCCAGACCCTTGTACCTAATCTTTAAGAGCAGTTTTCTGACTGGTATGATACCAGCTGATTGGAAGAAAGCCAATGTAGTACCAATATATAAAAAAGGACCAAGATATATCCCTGGGAATTACAAACCAGTTAGCATAACATCAATAATTGGCAAGCTCTTGGAGGGAATAATAAGGGATTACATACAAGATTATTGTAACGAGAACGGTATCATTAGTGGTAATCAGCAGTGTTTAATGAAGGATCGTTCTTGCCAAACCAATCTATTAACCTTCTATGAGGAGGTGAGCTGCCATCTAGATAAGGGAAGGCCTGTAGACGTGGTGTATCTGGATTTTGCGAAAGCACATGATACAGTTCCCCATAAAAGTTTACTGTACAAACTAAGGTCCCTCAACATGGATCAAGGGGTGAGCACCTGGATTGAAAATTGGCTACAAGGGCGAGTCCAGAGGGTGGTGATAAATGGGGAATGCTCAGAATGGTCTGGTGTAGAAAGTGGAGTTCCCCAAGGTTCTGTCCTGGGACCAATCCTATTCAATTTATTCATAAACGACTTGGAGGACGGGGTGAAGAGCTCAATCTCAATATTTGTGGATGATACCAAGCTAAGCAGAGCAATAAATTCTCCACAGCATGTGGAAACCTTGCAAGAAGATCTGAATAAATGAATGGGGTGGGCAGACAAGTGGCAGATGAGATTTAACGTAGAAAAATGTAAGATGATGCATTTGGGTGCCAAGAACAAAAAAGCAAACTACTCACTAGGGGGAGAGCCTCTGGGGGAATCTAGAATGGAAAAAGACCTAGGGGTCCTGGTGGAGAACAGGCTCAGCAGTGGCATTCAATGCCAAGCTGCTGAAAACAAAGCTAACAAAGTGTTGGCATGCATCAAGAAAGGGATAAACTCCAGGGATAAAACAATAATTCTCCCACTAGACAAATCTCTGGTGAGGCCGCACCTGTAGTATGCCGTCCAGTTCTGGGCACCAGTCCTCAGGAAGGATGTCCTGGTATTGGAAAGGGTACAGAGAAGGGCCACAAAGCTTATTAAGGGATTGGAGGACCTAAGTTATGAGGAAAGATTACAAGCACTGAACTTATTCACTCTGGAGAAGAGGTGCTTTACAGGGGATATGATTTCAATGTACAAATACTGTACCGGTGACCCCACAGTAGGTACAAAACTATTCCGGGCAAGGGAGTACACAGACACGCGGCCATTCACTAAAAATGGAAGAAACGCGATTTAGACTTAAAAAGCGTAAAGGGTTCTTTACGGTGAGAGCAGTGAGGATGTGGAATTCTCTTCCACAAGCAGTAGTCTCTGCTGTGAGTCTAGAAAATTTCAAAAAACTATTAGATGCACACCTAAGGGACCACAACATTGCGGGGTATATATTTTAATACTGATATTAAAAACACACACATAGGTTGGACTTGATGGACTTGTGTCTTTTTTCAGCCTCGTTTACTATGCAACTATGAGAGCAGGAACTGCCCGAAGAAATTTTATATGGTCTTGGAAAACTGGATAGATGCTTGTGGTTAGACAACTCCACTCTGTACTAAATGCTCCCTATACCCCTGGAGGAAGAAATGAGAGAAGCCCCCCCCCTTTTTTTTCCCCCCTCCATTACAAATTTACCCCCTAAGTCCCATAGTTGATATTTCAAGGGGATATTAACGGGCAATTGAATTCAATTCCTGGAGTGTTATACTGTTCTCTTGCCACGTGTTTGCTATTGTGATCAATAGTCTATGGAATATCTTAATTCAGATGTAGCCTATTGTACCTAAAACAATTCTGTATTGGGTCAGATACTGACCACGTCACTGTCATGTATGTTTTTTTTTTGTTTTGTTGTTATTGTCTTAAATGTACAATAAAAATCTTTCTGTAAAAAAAAAAATAAATGTGTATGTAGTGTAGGAGTGTGTAATGTACAATATAGTGTATGGCTTTGACATGCTGGCCATAGAAATTTTTTTTCTTGTTACGTCCGTAAGCTGAATGAAAAAAACGGATTCCTCACACAAATTAGGTGGATGGAGGAATCTTCTCTGCCAAAGCATTGTCTATCTGCCAGTACAATTCCCCAGGTCAGTCTGTCCCCAAGCACAATCCCCAGATCAGTCTGTCCCCCAGGACTGTTCCCCCCCAGGTTAGTCTGTCTTCCTGTACAATCTCCCCAGGTCTGTCTTTCTCCCAGTACAACCCCTTGGGTCAGTCTTTCTCCAATACAATCCCCCTGGGTCAGTCTGTCCTCCGTACATTCCCCCCAGGTCAGTCTGTATGCTACACCGAGTCTTGGTTTGTAGCTGAGAGCCAATGCCAGCTAAGTGAGCGCTGGAAGGACAGAGTGGAGAGCAGTGACTGATAGTCAGACCAAGACCTGAGTGATCAGTGGTCATGTGATTGCTCAGTTCTGTCTTAGAGCCAACATGGGATGCTACAGCATAGTATTTGTTGTTTTTTTTTTTTATAACCAAAACTTCTCCTTTAAGTCAGAACATGCAAAAATTTCTCTTTATATCTTGGACCTTATAGCACCTTCAGAGTAAAATCAGATGTGACAAGTTACTTTGTGCACATATAAGTTAGTAATATTTTTATCTTATTTGAAGAATGAGCCTTTTTTTATTGAAATGTTTTAGTAGATTGAGATTCAGTGTCAAAACCAGTTATTTCTGTTCAGTCAGGTCCC
The DNA here is from genome assembly GCA_018402905.1 of Glandirana rugosa. NCBI lineage: Eukaryota > Metazoa > Chordata > Amphibia > Anura > Ranidae > Glandirana > Glandirana rugosa. The sequence continues at coordinate 169,793 of BLSH010345103.1, read as the reverse complement.
AGAATACCAATACATGTGTCGAAGTTTTTTGTCTTTCAACTGGTTATGAGTTCAAATACAGCCATGACTTTTGTTGATTGCTCTCCCATGGTTTATTATTTAAGCATTTTCAAAGGGTATCAGAATGTAGAGAAATGTCGACCTTTATTGTTCCAGAAATACATTCATGGTGGCAGAGATGTCGAAGATGATCACTGGAAGACATTTAGATGATGTATATACAGAGTCATTCACTTGAGGTCCCACCATCACATCATTTTTTCTCTTATTGAAATAAACTCAGTCTTAACCCACTCCATTAATTGCAATTTGTCTTGGCAAATATCTTCCCTGAACAATATTGTTTTTGTTTTCCCCATTCACAGTTTTTTTTAAACCTTACCTGGATATAATGTGAGTGTATAAATCAGTCCACTGGTGATCTCATCAAGCTTTGCATATGTTTCACTTACTTATTTTCTTTCAGTTAACCAAAATCTTGTTTTGCTCTACAGTCAAGAAGTTCATCACTAGTTGTCATAGTAACTTTTAGTTTACACATCCTGAAATAATTTGCTTTCATTGCATAGGCATCTTAACAACCTAGCATAGTTCCCAGAAAATATGCCTCTTTTAGTGGTTTTTAGCCTTCCACACATATTTGCTTGAATGCTTCAGTGTTTGACTTGTTTGCACTTTTGCTACATCTTAGCAATAACTCTTCCTGCACTTTCACTACCTTTCAGTAAATAATCTATCCTCTTTCTGATGGATGTTTTGTTGGCTTTGTACTGTTTTTTCATACAATCTTTTTGTTGACCTTTAATGACACAATTCACCCATCCCCAACAAAAAAGTTATTCAGTCCTTGGCTGTTTTTGTACAGTCACTGGCTGATTCTTCATAATTACTGTTTCCACCCCTGAGTATTTTGGCACCACCATCACGGGGCAAAGTTCCAGTAAATGCTTCTTCTTGGGTCCTCTTAAGACTGAGTACCTCTGCCTGAAGCCTTGCTCTTCCCTCTTGTTCCTATAGAATGAAAAAAAATGTTACCAAAGCCTGAATTCACTTTTTGGCTTTAACATGTTTGCTGTACATTCTTCTTTACATTTTATAGCCTTTTTAAATTCCTTTTCATATTTCTTCATTTGTGTTTTTAGACTAATCCGCTTTAAAATGTTGCTATCCGCCAGCAATGATATGTGCTCATAAGTACCCAGTATGTCTGGAGTTATGGTGGCAACAGAGCACACAAACCTGCCTATCACTGCAAGCCATGCATTAGTGTGAGTCATTGAAGCTTCAAGAAAATAGCAGTGCATGAAAATACCTTTAAAATGTATGTCATGTGCAATACATCTCTGCAATACAAACACATGCTATTTCTCATAAATATGCTGCAGGTAAAGAAAAATACCCGTCAATCTATCAGAAATCCAATGCATCTAGGAGATTTAATAGGCAAAACAGGCTGTTCACTCTGCAAGGGAAGTTGCATTTGTAAGGAAATTTTCCCCAAAGCTTCGTGAATGAGGAGAAGTTTAACTTTTCAAAGAAGATCATCTGCAAGGAAAAAAAATCAGTATTTTTGCATGCATATGATTGAATGATGGAAGTTAGCAGAGCTTCACCTCATTCACTAAGCTCGACCCAATGCTATCACATAGGGGCTTGTTAGCTCCCTTGTGAGCAATAAAGTTAGTATTAGTTCACCTTTATAGAAAAAATTTAAAGGTGATCCAACACCAGACATTAATCTCCATCAGCGTTTCTAGGATAGACCAGATGGTCACATTAATGGCACTGACCTAACAAAATCCATCTGGTCCATCCTGGAAGTACTGACAGAAAAGAAGAAGAGTGGGCATTTCAAATTCCCAGACCGCTAGAGTTGCTGCGGGGGTGACACATCGGCAACACCAAGGCAAAGTACAGCGGGATTAGGGGGGGAGTCTGGTGTTCACCTTAACATTTTTTCTGTAGAGGTGAATTAACCCTTTAAATGAAAATAAAAAGTACAACAAAAAAATTTATAATAAACGTAAGCACCCATGAATGCAAACACGAGCACACGTGTATGTAAACGCTAATTGCACCACACATGGTACAGTAAACTGTATCTCTTTTAATTTCAGGCTGCAATGCAACAAAATGTGATTATATTAAAGGGGGTGATATATTTTCTATTTCAACACTGGAGTGAGAGCAAAAATTCCAGGGCCATTAATTATGATTTACTCTAAACTGATGGGTTGTAAAGGCATTTGAAGGGTCTCCTATTGATAATTTTGGGTACCGTATTTTTTTTACACATGCAGTTTTGAAGCCTGACACATTTGGTATCTATTTACTCTACACTACTTCATTTTGTACAAAAAAATAAATGGGGATCAAACTGTGTTTGTGCACACTAAAAATTATTTTAATGTATTTCTACTGAAAAAGTATTGTGCAATGTAAAAAATTGCAACTACCATTTTTAAATTCTATAGGCCCTCTGCTTTTAGAAAATATACAATATTCTTGGGTTTTTAGGTAATTTTATAGGCAAAAATGCAGATTTAAACTGTGTGAAAAATAAAAAAAATTCTCTAGAGATCAATTGGTTACTGAGACATGAAGGGCCTATTAGACTCCTGATGTCTCTCCTGCTCACCATTGCAGTTAGTCAAGTACAAATCATACTTGATTAGCTGCTTTCCCAACCCCAGAAGTTGGGAAATGACAGCTCTGAACCCAGAAGTGACAGCCATCCGCTGTTTCAGCTTCCCGACTCAACTCTGGTGACACCTTCCACACATCCCTGCGACCAAGGGAAGATCTTACAGGCACTCTTACCACACTGCACTCTCTGGGCCACTGTAGCAATATCAGTGGTCCCTGAGCTGGGGCTGAACGAGAGGTCTCCCTCTACATGTCCGGCTCTGCCACAAGGTACGTGACATAAACACTGAGATATCCCCACCATCCATGTCAGAAGGTGCTGGTACCCACCCGGCTCATACTCACACCTATGGATGAATGTAGCAGAAAAAAAGGAAGTATTAGTGGTTAGCGTGACCAATCGTGTCATAGCATGGAGATCAAAAGCACTGTGCATCATATGAGAACCAACAATCGGAATTGTATTATCAGGACAAAATATAACACCATTATTAAAGGGAAAAGACTGGAAAGGGTAGACAGACATGGTTGTGGAGATTATTTTCCCATTCCTCCTGATATGTAGCCCTCCAGAAAGGGCTTAAAGTTGACTGCCTCATTGAGGCCTGGAAAGGTGGTTGATTTCAGGTGATGGATCCATCTCAGTTCCCTCTGGAGAAGGAGTTTATTCCAGTCCCTTCCTCTGGAGTTGGGATGGATCCGGTCCAGGACCAAAAATTTAACTTTGGGAAAAAATGCCACTGTGTATGGCAATAACATGCCTGCCCAGAGGCAATTGCAGGCTGCATGTCTGCATGCTGTGAATATGTCTGTAAACATGTCTGTAAACCCTTCTCTAGAATTATAGATTGTTTTGTCCACAGAGAATGAGCCACAATCACATAGCATTAAATACACCACCCCACAGGTCTTACAGTTCACAAAGTGCTGTGATCATCTGTGATGTGATGTGATACTGTGATGACTCTGAAACATTGCACTCCCTGATATGTGATGTGATCATGCTTCAATAAAAAAGTCAGCTTGGATGCTACTTGTCAATCCATGGTGTGCTGGCAAATATCCTTAGTGTAGATACTGCAGGTACATGCACTCCGATTCCTCTATTAAATTACCAAAAATAATTAAAGAAAAAAACAGAAATACAACACAAGAAAAAAATCCTTGGGGATGTTGGTGATTTTGGTAAGGGGGAGACTAATAGGTAGCAGAGCAATATCGGTGATCCATCGGCTGCCACTAATACCCTCCTCCCTGATAATCATTATAATGTTGATGAAGGTGATGTAGATTCCCCCTTGCATAACCCTGGGGTAATCCCCACTGTTGTATATTATTCACCAGGAGGAGAAGCTATGCCTAAAAGGGAGGGACATTTTGGCACTAATAGAGCCCCTCCTTCCAAGGACATAGGAGGAAGAATAGAGGTGGCAGAGGGGGAGCTCTTTATCATCAATTACCATATAGAGGGATTTCCTATCCAAATTCTTCCTATGGAGGGGATTGTCTTTGACAACACAAAAATGGTCCACCTAGGAATAATACATCTAGAGGTAGCCCTCACTCAACAGACTTCCAAAGGAAATGGGTATCAAAGAAAAAGAAAAGACAGAGAGGAGGGAGGGGTGACAGGTGATTTCAAAAGACAAAGACACAATTAGGTACAGGCATTTATAACCTGAGTGGTGTTCCTTTAACTGAGGGTGAAATGCTGGATAGAGGCTTGAAGTTTGCTCCTGTGCGTAACTTTCAAATATACATTTATATACAGAGATAAATGCGTAGTCTGGGTATTAAAAAATATTTATTATCAACCCTGTCCATAGGAGTACCTCACAGCTGGAAGTTGTCCATTCTAATTTACGGAATAAATCTACCTTTATCCCCCCAATATTGATTATAAATACCTTGATGTTTTCAAGAATATGGTTCTTAACGATTTAGATGGCCTAAAGGTTAAAAATGTGTTGGATCCTCAGTACATAAAAAAGAGCATAGAATCTTTAGAGAAGAAGACGGACATTATAATTTGCCATGCGGACAAAGGGGGAGGATTAGTAGTTCTGAGTAAAACTGATTATCTGGAGGAAAAGGTTAGATTATTAGGGGACGCAATTTAAAGATGAATTGCAAACTTACTAAAGGCAAGAGGGAGGGGATTTTGAATAACAGAGGCAGCATACCTGGATCCTCTATTTTGCAGAACCCTGATTATCTAATTCTTGCCAAAGCTCCTCAAGCGTATTGTAAATCTCCCGGGCAGACTGATAGTCAATGGCATTGACTCGATGGTTGGGACGATATATCATGAAAAATGAAAACTAAGGCCTTCCTTAACTATTTGTCGACCAGCTCACGTACTTTTACTGCTGCAAGTTGACAGAGCTGCGTGAATCGCTGTATATATATATGACATGCCCGCGGTGATCGCATTCTTCTACAGGTCCAGGCCAATGATTTCTGGCCTGGACCTGCTGATCGGTGAGGAGCCTCCTCTATCTGTGAAATGTAAACCCAGACAGAGGAAGTGATGTCATCTCCTCTTGTGGAGCCCTTTTCGGTTCCAGCTTGAGAGAAGAAGACCTCACTGTGAGTAAACCAAGCAGCACACTAACACCAGGACACGTAGGCACACAATAAATACCTTGATCACCCCCTGATTGCCCCCCCAGTTAACTCCTTCACTCCCTGTCACTGTCACAAATTGCAGTTTTCAGGTTTTTCACTGATCACAGTATTGGTGTCTTTTGTGACGCTAAATAGTGTTAGGGCAGTTAGTGGTAGTAAGTGGTAGGCCCAGGTAGGTTTAGGGTACCCCCCATTAACCCCCTAGTAAAGGTTTAACCCCTTGATCGCCCCCCCCAGTTAACCCTTTTATCCCCTGTCACCAGTGTCACTGGTATAGTGTACAGATCTATTTTTTGATCGCCGTATTAGTGTCACGGGTGACGCTAGTTGGTTAGTTTCACCTTCAGTCTTTTATAGCATCAGGGTACCCCCATATATTACCTAATAAAGGTTTTAACCCACTGATCACCCCTAGTTAACACTTTCACCCCCTGTCACCAGTGATCACCGTATTAGTGTCACAAATGATGCTGGTTCATTTTTTATAGCATCAGGGTACCCGCCATATATTACCTAATAAAGGTTTAACCCCCTGATCGCCTGGCGTGTGACATCAGTTAGGTTTTAGCATCAGTTAGGGTCAGCCTAAAATCTCAGGCAGGGTCAGATTAGTGCAGGTACTCTAACACGCACACACATACTAGATAGCTCAGTTACTAGTATAGTGTCTGAATGGATCAATATCTTTGACCTGATCAGAACTATATCAGCGTCCCCAGCAGTTTAGTGTTCCCAAAAACGTTAGCGGGATTAGCCCAGACACCTGCTAGCACCTGCATTTAGCCCCTCCGCCCAGCCAAGCCCACCCAAGTGCAGTATCAATAGATCACTATCACTTACAAAACACAGCACACATAATGGCAGCATTTGCAGAGTCACGCCTGATCCCTGCGACCGCTAACAGTTTTTTAGGTAGTGATTGACGCAGGCTCTGACAACCAGGTGCTCTTTTGCCTGTGAGTCACACTAGCTGTACCTATAAATTTAGAGGCCAAAATGTCCAAACAGAGGTACTAGTAAAGAGGCTTACATGTTGCTGAGCATGGCAGATGAGAGCGATGGGGAAGCTCTACTGTCAGATTCAGGCTCAGTATACAAACCAGTAGAGAGCAGTGGGACCCTAACAGATAGCTCTGACGATGAAGTCCCTACTAAGGTCAGGCATACCCAACCACGCTCTTCTGTTGTTGAGTTGCAATAACTGCAGGGCTCTCGTATGAGCAGAGAGCCAGTACTAGTGCCGCTCATCCTTCTGGTGAACTGGCAAGCACCAGCGGCCTAGTACATCCTGGTCATAGACAAACCGGCACTGAGTCCCATAAGTGCAGTTCAAGCTGGTGCAGTGTCTAGTACAAGTAGTGTCCCACAGCCACCAAGAAGACAAAGACAGACCCCATAGAGCCCATAGTGCCCTTCCTGATGCGCTTGCAAGCCCTGATTGGCAGCCCACCACTTCTGTAGCGCCCGTACTTCCCCCATTCACTGGCCAGCCCAGAATTCAGGTATAAACAGTTGATTTTACGTCCCTTGATTTTTATTCACTGTTTTTCACAGAAGATCTCTATAGATCTATTGTAGACCAAAGCAATTTGTATGCTGGTCAATTCATCGCCGTTAATCCCCATTTGACACTTGCCAGAGACTGGAAACCTATTGTGGTTCCAGAATTTAAGACATTTCTGGGCCTATCCCTGCTCATGGACATAACTAAAAAAAGTGAGTTGCGGTCATATTGGTCCACTGACCCTATTCACCATATGCTCGTGTTCTCTGCTTCCCTGACCAGGACGCGATACGAGCATATCTTGCGGTTCATGCATTTTAACTACAATGAACTCTGTCATCTTCGAGGTGACCCTGAATATATCTAGACTAGTCCCAGTCCATAAATCAATCCGTGCAATAATAATAGTGTAGAAGGAGGATGGAAAATCTTCACGTAATGTAGTTCTCCCAAACAAAAAGAGCTTCCGCCATACACCAACACCACCGTGTATACAATTCCTCCACCAGAAAAGATGTGCCCTTACCAGAGCCCCTAGACCCCCTATTATGTGGGGTCAGGGAATGCTTGTGTGGATTTGGCTTCCACTAAGCCCCAAGAATCAGCTTTCAATAGTGGTCGGTCCAACCTCTCTGATCGATGTTATGCAATCAAGAATAAAAGGGACCACAATAGTGTAATAAAACCAAGCATTTAATATAAGATATTGCATTTACAGATTTCCAGCAGGAACAAAGCAGGAATGAATAAGCATCTACACTTGTAACGAACGGTGACCTGGAGACAGCACTTCCGCCCGACCGGTTTCGTCTCAATTCGGACTTCTTCCGGGGCATGAGTGCAAGTCTCCGTCACCGCATTATATCTCCACATCAGCCTATCTCTGGGCCAATCACAAGAGAGGACTTCATCCGCCCAAACACAGCCTCACGTAACAGGTCGGAAGTCCGACAAGGACATTCAACTTGCGTTTCCATATGGGGACGGATTAGGGGGTATTTCTGACGAGGGCAACATTATGCCTCAATGAACATATATTAATCACAATCCATACACTACTTCCTTACAATATATAAAATAGCATTTCAAATGATATAATACATGGGATTTAAAAACAAATAGGTAGGGGGATCAGCAGGTAAAACACATAGGAATAGGGCATAATGTAACAACAAAAAAAAAAGCAAAACAAAAAAAAAAAAAAAAACAACCCTTTTAAAAAGGAAAAATAGTTTTAAAAAGGAAAAACGAATCATACTCTGACACCGCATTAAAAATTCAAGAATTATCGATGAAACAATTGACATCAAGATCTATGTTGAGCCGAAAGGGCGAGTAACTCTTGAGAAGGAAAATCCACCTAGATTCCATCCTTGACAACTCTCTAACCTTCAAGCTGCCTCTCCAATGAGACACAAAATTATCTATCCCAATGCATAGAGTGCCGGCAGGGTCTCTCGCATGTACTCTATCGTAATGTCGCGATACGAAATGATGTTTGTATCCTTTTCAAATATTCGCCAGATGTTCCCCAAGTCGGACGCCAAGCGCCCTCGTGGTCCTACCTACATACTGTAGCCCACACAGACATTGCAATAATTATATGACATGGGTCGTTCTGCAGGTAATAAAGGACTCAACCTCCTTGTTGATAGAAGCACACTGCTGACCAGAAGGGATCGCTTATCCAACCCCACAGACATACCTAATCGTGAATTTGCCTTTTTAACATCCTTTTCCACACAACATAGGGCTATTGGACAAATTTTTCAAAAACACTGGCATATCTTGCAGAATGACCGCATTTTGGGACCCATTTTACTCCCCTACCCCAAGATCACCTATAGAGGAATACCATCCCTAAAGGACAGAATAGTACAGAATACCATTGACCCTCCATCTTGGGCACCCCTTTTCCATAATTTGAAGGGCTTTAAGTGTGACAGATGTCAGGCCTGCAGTATCGATCAATGTCGGAAAAACTGGATTTTTTGACTTACCGTAAAATTCATTTCTCTGAGTTCATTGACGGACGCAGCAGCTCTTCATGACATATGGGGTTATCCACCTTATCACTAGGAGTGGACTAGGCAGAACACAGTTCAGCTAAAAGCAGACACGGCCCCTCCCAGGGGGTGGTCCTCACTTAGTATAACTCCTCCACCCTGCTAAGCACACTCAGTTTGTAACAAACAGTACAAACTCAAGAAAAGACGGATGGGTGCTGCGTCCGTCAATGAACTCAGAGAAATGGATTTTAGGGTAAGTCAAAAAATCCAGTTTTCTCTTTTGTTCATTGATGGACGCAGCAGCTCTTCATGACATATGGGGACGTCCCAAAGCAGTGTCAAATCGAGGGGTGGGCAATGTAACAACAAACCTTCACCCAACAGAAGAGCACTCTTGTGAGAGACTAGACGTGCCTCACACAGTCGCCTGCAAAACCTTGCAGCCAAAAGCAGCATCCGAGGAAGCTAAAAACATTGACGTTGTAAAACTTTGAAAGGGAGTGTACAGAGGACCAAATAGCCGCCTTGCACACTCGAAAGACCGACGCCTGATGTCGGACAGCCCAGGAAGCTCTAAACGCCCTGACATAGTGAACCGTGACTGAAAAAAGGGGGCTCCAGACCCCTAATAGTAAAAGTATGGTGCACCTCCTGTCGAATCTGACGACAACAAGTGGCCCAATGAGGCTGCCGAATCCCTGCGTGGACCATCCACCACGACAAGGGGTGTGTCCGACCTCCGAAAGGAGGCTGTGGATGCCAGGTATACCCGCAAGGCCCTAACCACAACCAGGGAGTGCAAAGCAACCTCCTAAGGGTGAGGCAGGCGCGGGCACCGCAAAGGAAGGACAATGCCCTCATTAACATGGAAAAATGATACCACCTTCATCAAAAAAAGAAGGTGATGGGCGCAAGACCGCCTTATCCTCGTAGGACCAGATAACGGGACCTACAAGACAGAGCCGCCAACTCAGACACCCGCCGAGCGGGTGTGATCGCCACCAGGAAGGAAACCTTCCATGAAAGCCATTGCAGGAAGATTTCCCCGATATTCCCCAAAGGCGGTTTCAGAAGCACCGAGAGGACCAAGCTGGGGTCCCATGGTGCCAAAAGCGACTGCACCTTGGGGCGACATGTTGAACCCCCTGCATAAAAGTACAGATCACTGAATGCGTCGCCAAAGGATGCTGAAAAAAGATCGCCAGGGCAGAGACCTGCCCCTAGATAGTGCTCAACTCCAGTTTTTGGTCGAGGCTTCCTTGAAGGAAGGCCAGAACCCTACACCGAAAAGGGATGGGGTACCACCCCCCGCTTCGCACCAGGAGATGCAAGTCTTCCAGGTGCGGTGGTATATCACACGTGAAGTGGACCTGCGTGCCGAAGCATGGTAGGAAACACAGATTCGGAGATCCCCCGATCCCCCAATATCTGGGAATCAATAACCATGCCATTAAAGCCAGAGAGGGTAAAGCAGAATGCAAGATGCGGCCCTGGAACAACAGGTCCTCACAAAGCGGGAGTTGCCAGGGCCCGCCCAACCACGTCGGTGTACCAGGGACACCGAGGCCAAACTGGCGCTATGAAATGGTCGGTATTTCCTCTGCTTCTATCCTGCGCATTAGGCGCGGGAGCAGCTTGAGAAGGGAAAAGGCATAGATGAGCCGATACTGGGTCCACTGAGCCACGAGGGCACTCGCCGCGTCAGCCAAGGGGTCCCTTGCTCTGTTCACGAAGGTCTGTACTTTCCGAGTCTGCCGGGACGCCAGCCGGACCATGTCTGGTGTACCCTACCGCAGACAGATCTGCTGGAACACATCCGGATGCAGGGACCATTCCCCTTGGTCCAACCTCAGACGACTAAGGCAGTCCGCTAGCGAATTCTCGACGCCTGGAATGTAAACGGCGGAGATCACTGGCACGTGAAGTTCTGCCCACCGCAGAATGTGAGCCACCATGAAGCAGCAGCTGAGCATCTTGTCCCACCCTGATGATCCACATATGCCATGGCCGTGGCCTTATCCGACTGAACTCGGACAGGACGACCCTACAGCATCCTCGATCAGCAGGAGATGCAATGCCTGATGATCAGAAACGTGTATCTGGACACAAGCCTCCTCCGGGGACCGGCAACCCCAGGTCGCCAACACCCCCAGGCTCCCCCCCAACCAGCCAGACTGGCATCCGTAGTGACCACCGTCCAAAACAGGGAAGAAAAGGACTTCCCCCAAATGCAGGGAGGGGGCCCTCAACCACCAGAGTAGTGAAGATCTGGTGTGGTGGTCCAACCTGATCAACCGAATCAGAGATGAGGGAGACTTGTCCCACTGCAAAGAACGTTTTCGCCACAGAGCATGAGTATGACACTTAGCATACGGGACCGCCGCAGAGGAGGACACCAAGAGCCCCAGAACCCACATGCAATCCGCAGGGGGGACCACTTCTGGGACAGCGGGACTGACCCGCCAACTGAAGCGTCTGTGTTTGGTCGGAGGAAGAAGAAACCTCCGTCTGGACTATATCTAGGATAAGACCCAGAAACTCCAAATGGCGTGACAAAGCCAACACCGAGTGTAGGAGAAGTACCCAGCCAGACTCCCACATCATGCACCTGGTGATTGTCACTTTAACCCTCAGGGCTAGAGCTGACTCCGTTTGCCAGAGCAGGTCGGCCAGATCTACCGTGATGCCCCTCAGCCTCAATAGGGTCAGAACCGGGGCCATCAAGCTGGCGAAGACCTGAGGTACAGGAGCCAGGTAAAGGGGAGAGCCACGACCTGGTAGTGATGCTCCCCGACCACCAAAGCACAGGAACGCTGGTGCAGGGCACATACGGGGATATGCAGGTGCACATCCGCCATGTCAAGATAAGCTCCCTGGTGAACCATCGTCACCATCATGGTGGCCAGACGCCATCTCGAACCTTCGTACACGTACAAGGCAGAGGAGGGCCACCGGGCCAATACCGGCCAGGCCCCGTTCCTCTCCGACCACAAACAGGACGGAGTAAACCCAGGGACGTCCTGAGGACGGGACAGGGGTCTCTACCCCTTGACGAAGCCGGTTCCCTGCGGCCTGCCTGGGAGGAGCCGCATACATGGGGCAAAAACCTGCCCAGAGGACGGGAACGGAGTCTCATTTTGTGCCCAGACAAAATCACCCCGAGCACCCAGTGGTCCAAAATTTAGAAAGGTCACCGACTACAAGCATCCCCACACCCAAATCATGGGTGGGGGCAACCCTTCACGCTGAGAAGGACTTGTCTCCTGGTTTGTCGCACCTATTGTGCCAGGGACGCTTCCGCCCACCTGCAGGATCCTGAACGGGCTGGGAGCCCTAGCCCGATGGGTGGGAGGAATGAAGGAAAAAAGGCCTCTTCTGTCTGGGCCGCAAAGGAGTGACCCGTGCAACGGAGCTCCCTGCCTCCTAGCGGAAGACAAAAGCTCTTCCCCACTGTAGGATCCTCACCAGCCAAAGTGGCTCCAAGAGCTGCCTACCTGAAAAGGCAAGACTGCCAGGGCCTTCCTAAAAGACAGGACCCTACCGATGACCTAGTCAACAAGGTACCAGGGGGGCCGCATCCAGGGCATAGATATCCAAGCCCTGAAGGGGCCAGTCAGTGTGCCCCACACATGCAGGAAGAACCACGCATTAGTGGCTTCACGGAGCGAAAGCTCAGCCCGTTCAGAGGGCGTTTACAACACCCGAGTGAAAGCCAATACAGGGCGAATAGCTGACCCTGCCAGAACAACCCTGATCTGGCGGCAGACTCGATGCTCCTGTCAGCCGTGGCCTAAGGACGGAGTGCCACCCCCGAGATTGTGGTCACCACGATCAGGCGAGACATAGTGGATTCAACCACAGGCCGCCACGTACAGAAAAAGGGGACTGAGACTGCTCCAAGTCCCCGCAGCTCCACTCCAGGTAAGACACCTGGACCCACAGCCACACGGGCCGGGCTATGCGGCCCGATGGGGGATGGCCCCTTCCTTCAAGGGTCCAGCCGTATCCCCCAAACAGGGAGCTTGTGGCCCCTGACAGTGGGAGAAGGGGGCCGCTGCTGGGCGGATCCGTGCCAGCCTGCCTGCGAAGCCGGCCGGGCTACAGGGCTTCCCGCTACATGAAGTAACATGTCCGAGAACACAGGACATCTGCGATGGTAGACCGAGTTGCTACCCTTTAACCCACAGCTTACACTGCTGTGATCAGGGCGCTGACTGTTGCCTTCCCGTGCGCTGCAGTAACCGCAGCATACTCCTCCAAAATATTCGGGGAAACCGGAGGCACACCATCCGATATCTCAAGGGGGGCCCCCATCACAGAGGGGCCCTCATCAGGGTCCGACTCTTCCCAGAGGCAGGAGGGGGGTACGGTCCGCCATATGCCCACGACCCCGCCCGGGAAACCCAGGACCCCAGGACCGCCTCGCAGTCCCTAAGCGCCATGGAGAGGTCAAGTGGGGAGGCACCTGCATCAGCTGCCATTGTAACCCACCCTGGTAACATGGCCCTCAAACTGGGACCTGTAGTACCAGGAGACCAGGCACCCCCCACCCCAAGACTGCGTAGGACTTCCACAGGAGGGTAACCGCAGGGGGACTCACCACCTGCCTGCACCCTCCTTCTGAAAGGAGCCAGGCCTGCCGCTGTTGCTGCCCACCGCTGCATGCTGCCTTCTCCTTTGCACGTGCCGCTGCCAAAGCAGGCCTATGCACACCAAACAGTCCCCCAACCCATGCAGGGACAGGGCTGTGACCAGTGTCAGCTACTGTGCGGGGGGGAAACCAGTGCCAAAAGGCCAGGGAACCACAGACATACAGGTCGGACTGAGCGCATGGGCCACCGCAAGATAGCTGCCATGCCCCCTAGAGGCCAAAACACACGGCCGGCCACAACAACATGGCGGCCGTGATCAGCAATAGAGGCTGAACATGCGGCTACCGACTGAACCGGCCATGATGCAGCAAGGTAAGGGGCGCCACTAAGGGCCCCATGTCCCAGGGAACCCCCAGAGGGGGTGGGGGAGAAAAGGACAGTGGTAGTGCAGCACCAGGGGGGGTGAAGAAAAGGGGGAGGGGGAACCAGCCTGCCAGCCTAACACCCCAGGGGGGAACCAGTCTGCCCCCCCCGCACCCCAAAGGGAGTGGGGGGCATACTTACCCATCCTGACGGGCGGAGCGGGTATCCCACCCGAGACAGACCTGCCACACCTGCTACTCCTGGGGGAGCTGCTGACCAAAGCGACACCAGTGACACGGGCCCAACACCCAGTCTTAAGTGCGCCCGTGGGACGTTTAAACCGCAGGCCGCCCCGCACGGAATGGGACCTGACGCGGCCGACCCAGCGTGTAGCTAAGGTCGGCTCGCGTCCGTTGGCTGCACTGGGGAGACTACCTGGATCTAAGATATCCAGCCTGTCACCCAGCCGGCTATTTGATTGAAGTCTTCATCAGAAGCAAAAATTCTTAAAAAAAAACAAAAAAACAGGGAACACAGGTCCCAGCAGGGAACCAGGTCCTACTCCTTGCACTAGGCAGAAAAAACTGAGTGTGCTTAGCAGGGTGGAGGGGTTATGCCAAGTGAGGACCGCCCCCTGGGAGGGGCTGTGTCTGCTTTTAGCTGAACTGTGTTCTACCTAGTCCACTCCTAGTGATAAGGTGGATAACCCCATATGTCATGAAGAGCTGCTGCGCAAATTAATGAACAAAAGAGAAAAGAAAACTCGACTGTTACGTCAAAAAAAAAATTTGTGGTTGAGTCCTTTATTACCTGCAAAACGACCCATGTCATATTTTTATTGCAATGCCCATATGGGCTACAGTATGTATTTAGGACCACGAAGGCGCTTAGCGTCCGATTCGGGGACCACCTGGCGAATATTCTAAAAGAATACAAACATCATATCGTATCGCGACATTACGATAGAGTACATGCGAGAGACCCTGCCGGCACTCTATGCATTGGGATAGATAATTTTGTGTCTCATTGGAGAGGCAGCTTGAAGGTTAGAAAGTTGTCAAGGATGGAATCTAGGTGGATTTTCTTTCTCAAGAGTTACTCACCCTTTGGGCTCAACATAGATCTTGATGTCAATTGTTTCATTGATAATTCTTGAATTTTTAATGTGGTGTCAGAGTATGATTATTTTTTCCTTTTGTAAAACTATTTTTCCTTTTTAAAAGGGTTAATTTTTTTTTGTTACGTTATGCCCTATTCCTATGTGTTTTACCTGCTGATCCCCCACATATATTTTATCATATATTCTATTATGTACCTATTTGTTTTTAAATCATGCATATTATATAATTTAAAATGCTATTTTATATATTGTAAGGAAGTAGTGTATGGATTGCGATTAATATATGTTTATTGAGGCATAATGTCCGCCCACACCATTCCTCTTTGGATATTCTTCACCCTAGTCAGAAATACCGCCTAATCCGTCCCCATATGGAAGAGCAAGTTGAATGTCCTTGTCGGTTTGATTTGATTAAGATCATAAACCAAGAAAAAAAAGGGGCAGGACGGTATGCCAATAGTTAGCAATACGAAGTTGCGCTAACATGCACGTTCGGTGATCTAAAGGAAGCTTGGAGCGCACGTTCGGTGATCCAAACGAAGCTTGGAGCGCAAACAGGAAATGCGGTGAGTCACGTGTATACAGACTTCTGACTTGTTACGTGAGGCTGTGTTTGGGCGGACGGAGTCCTCTCTTGTGATTGGCCCAGAGATAGGCTGATGTGGACATATAATGCGGTGACGGAGACTTGCACTCATGCCCTGGAAGAAGTCTGAACTGAGACTAAACCGGTCGGGCGGAAGTGCTGTCTCCAGGTCACCGTTCGTTACAAGTGTAGATGCTTATTCATTCCTGCTTTGTTCCTGCTGGAAATCTGTAAGTGCAATATCTTATATTAAATGCTTGGTTTTATAATGGAGTTACACTATTGTGGTCCCTTTTATTCTTGATTGCATAACATTGATCGGAGAGGTTGGACCGACCACTGTTGGATGCTGGTTCTTGGGGCTTAGTGGAAGCCGAATCCACACAAGCGTTCCCTGACCCCCCATAATAGGGGGTCTAGGGGCTCTGGTAAGGGCACATCTTTTCTGGTGGAGGAATCGTATACACGGTGGTGTTGATGGAAGCTCTTTTTGCTTGGGAGAACAACATAACGTGAAGATAGTCCATCCTCCTTCTACACTATTATTATTGCATGGATTGATTTATGGACTGGGACTAGTCTATGTTTACATGCTTCTATTGCACATCAATATTTATATTGCACGGATTGATCTATGGACTGGGATTAGTCTATGTTTACATGCTTCTATTGCATATTAATATTTGCACAGATTAATTTATGGACTTGGAATAGTCTATGCTTACATGCTTTTATGGCACATCAATATTTATTTTTATCTGTATTTTTATTGTTACACAGTTTAGCACATTAATATACGTACACAAGTGCAATATATATTTTTTAATTTTGTTTATAAGTGGGGAATTCGCACTTTATATTTGCTGCTGTGTCACACATTTTTCACTGTACATTATATGAGGGATAGCACAGTCTTTTTTTGCTTTTATTGACCCTGGATATGATCGGCTCCACAAAATTGTTTATTCCCGATCAAGTTGTCTGCATTGACGGGTCCCTGATTAAATTTTCTGTAGGTCTTGCTTTCAAACAGTTTCTCCCCAGCAAGTGTGCCAGATATGGGGTCAAGATTTATAAGCTCTGTGACAGGGCCACAGGCTATACATATAGGTTTACAAGGGAAAATACAGTGATATGGAGCCTTCCAACTGCCCAGAGTACATAGGGAGCACTGGCAAGATTGTTTGGGACTTGGTGTCACCCTTATTCAGAAAGGGGTACCACTTGTACGTGGACAATTATTACACAAGCGTGCCACTTTTTAGTCACCTTCTTGATTTTGGTATTAGCGCATGTGGCACCATGCGATGTAATTGCTGGGGCTTCCCCCAACAGCTTGTAGAGTCCCAACTTGGATGGAGGGAGAGAGCCTGCTTGAGATGTAACAATTTGCTTGCAGTGAAGTGGAGGGATACATGCAATGTTTTTGTTCTGTTCTCCATTCACGCAGATACAACAGTCCAAATTGTGATGGTGACTGGTGTTGTTGAGAAGCCCCTCTGTGTCCACGATTACAACCTTAACATGGGAGGGGTGGACGTCAATGACCAGTTGATGGGGCCGTATTTAATTGCCCATAGGGCCAGACGCTGATATATAAAAGTGTCTGTATATCTATTTCAATTGGCTCTGCTGAACGATTATGTGCTATACAAAGTGTCAGGATGAACTGGATCCTTCCTTAAATTCCAGGAAGTGCTCATCACAGCCCTTCTGTTTGCAGATGGTGCTGTGGCCCAACTTCCCAATGCAAATGCAGTGAGCCAGCTGCATGAGAGGCCTTTTTCGGATGTCGTTCCTGGAACCCCTACCCAATGAGCACCCCAAAGAAGATGTTGTGTCTGTAGGAAACGCGGATATAGGCGTGACACCCGCTATTATTGTCCCTCCTGTCCTGACCAACCTGGTCGCTGCATCGGTGACTGTTTCCGTTGCTACCACACACTAGTGGAGTATTAGTGTAGGGTACAGCACGGCACAATCATAGGGCACACTTTCACAGGGTCTCCAAAGATGCGATTGCATTTCGAGAGACCCAAACCTGGAACCTTTACAGTTACAGTTACAGCTACAAATAAAAGTGTAAAGAAATATTTATATATAAAATAAATAAGCCAAACATAGTTGTCATTTTCTTGTTTTTCTCTCTCTATTGTTCTCTTTCTATTGTTCTCTTTTACTGTATTTTATGCTTAACTGCAATGTTTTATTGTTACTATGTTTTATCATGTTTGCTTTGCAGGTATGTAATTCTTTTATACTTTACTGTGTTTTATTGTTCACCATTATTTTCTTTGCAGGTACGCCATTCAGCTGCAGAACTGATTTATTTATCTTGACAGCAACAGTGTCTGCTCTCACGATATGTAAATCAGAGACTCCAGTGCTGTAGGAGGTGATTTCACCACCACAGTTAAAAAAGAGCATATATGCCGGGGTGCAGGAAGCAGAGGGGTAGGGTGGACATAGGGATGGATCGCCCCTATGCTTCGGCATATATTTTTAGAATGGTGCTATGCTCATAATTAGAAGAGGGTGGATGCAAGGCAGTATTCTAATGGCGGGTATACCACTGATTGATTCTCCTATTTTCATTTAACCCACAGGCTGCATGAAAAAAAGAACATTACAATACATACCCTACAAGGACCAGCGACATACTGGTATATAGCTGGAATTTGAGTGGTTATACTGGAATGATGCCTTCAGGTTCAAGGTATCGTTCCTTTCATCCTGGCGGTTGGCTTTCATGTACAAGCAAGCTAATTAGCCGTTAGACTGCTTTTACAAGTAGTGGGAGGAAACGCGCCCCCCGCCATCTTCCATGGTTTTCTCTGGCTCTCCTGTCCCACCGGGGAACCCGAGAATGCAGCCGGTGGTTCCGCCAGTGGACCACACAGCTGATTGAAGACTAGAATGGCTCCAATCATCTCTATGGCCTAAGAAACCGGAAGCTATGAGCATTTCATGACTTAGATAGAAACAGCGCCATTGGGAAAGCATCTTATCACACCAATCTTGGAGTGGCCAGATGCTTTAAGGGCTGAGGAGAGATTTAGAGTCTAATAGAACCCAAATTTTTCAAAAAAGAGTACCTGTCACTTCATATTGCTATCATAGGGGATATTTAAATTACCTGTGATAACAATAAAAATGATAAAAAAATGAAAGGGAGAATGTAAAAATAAAATAAAAAGCAAGATGAATATTTAAAAAAAATTAAATAAATAAAGCACCCCTGTCCCCCCCATGCACGCAATCAAAGGTGAATGCAAGCGTCGGTCTCATGTCGTATGTAAGCAGCAATTGCACCATGCATGTGAGGTATCAACGCAAATGTCAAGTCAATGGCAGTAATTCTAGCAGTAGACCTCCTCTGTAAATCTAAAGTGGTAACCTGTAAAGGCTTTTAAAAATGTATATAGTTTGCCGCAGCTGCGTGGGTATGCGTAATTTTAAAGCATGTCGTGTTTGGTATCTATGTGCTCAGCATAAGATCATCTTTTATATTTCACCAAACATTTGGGCAATATAGTGTGTTTTTGTGCATTAAAATCTTAAAATATGTTCTTTTTCCCAAAAAATTGCATTTTGAAAAATCGCTGCGCAAATACTTTGTAAAAAAAAATTTGCAGCACCCACCATTTTAATTTGTACGGCTCTTGCTTCTTTAAAAAATATATCATGGTTGGGGGTTCAAAGTAATTTTCTAGCAAAAAAAAAAAATATTTTTTCATGTAAGCAAAAGGTGTCAGAAAGGACTTGGTGGTTCAAGTGGTTAGAAGAGTGGGTAATGTTGGGCATAAAATGCCAGGACAGTTCAAAACCCCCCAAATTACTCTTTTTTTTGGAAAGTAGACACCCCAAGCTATTTGCTGAGAGGCATGTTGAGTCCATGGAATATTTTATATTTTGCCACAAGTTTCGGGAAAATTACAATTTTTTTTCTTTACACAAAGTTGTTGATATATTGTTCATACATGGCATGGGTATATGTGAAATTACACCCCAAAATACATTCTGCTTCTTCTCCTGAGTACGGAGATACTTTTTGGGAGCCTAGCTGCATACAGGACCACGAAAACCAATCACCGCCTTCAGGATTTCTAAGGGCGTAAATTTTTGACTTCACTCCTCACTACCTATCACAGTTTCAGAGGCCATGAAATGTCAAGATAGAACAACCCCCCCCCCCCAAATGACCCCATTTTGGAAAATGGACACCCCAAGCTATGTGCTGAGAGGCATGTTGAGTCCATGTAATATTTTATATTTTGCCACAAGTTTTGGGAAAATAACAAACATTTTTTTTTTTTTGCACAAAATTGTCACTTAATGATATATTGCTCGAACATGCCATAGGGATATGTGGCATTACACCCCAAAATACATTCTGCTGCTTCTCCTGATTACAGGGATGCCACATGTGTGGGACTTTTTGGGAGCCTAGTCACGTACAGGAGCCCGAAAACCAATAACCGCCTTCAGGATTTCCAAGGGGGTAAAATGGAGTTTTCACTACCTATCACAGTTTCGGAGGCCCTGAAATGTCAAGATAGCATTACCCCATTTTGAAAAGTAGACACCCTAAACTATTTCCTTAGGGGCCTGTTGAGTCCATGGAATATTTTATATTCTGCCACAAGTTTCAGGAAAATTTACATTTTTTTTTTAATTTACACAAAGTCATCACTAAATGATATATTGCTCACACGTGGCATGGGTATATGTGAAATTACATCCCAAAATACATTCTGTTACTTCTCCTGAGTATGGGGATACCACATGTGTGAGATTTTTTGGGAGCCTAGTTGCTTACAGGACCCCAAAAACCAATCACTGCCTTCAGGCTTTCCAAATGCGTAAAATTGTGATTTAACTCCTCACTACCTATCACAGTTTCGGACACCCTGAAATGACAAGATGGCACAAACCCCCCCCAAATGACCACATTTTGGAAGGTAGACACCCCAAGGTATTTGCCAAGAGGTATAGTGAGTATTTTGCAGCTCTCATTTGTTTTGGAAAATGAAGAAAGAAAAGGAAAATGTGTATATATATATATTTTTTTCAAATTTCAAAGCTTTGTGACAAAATGCGAAATGCAAAATACTCAACATGCCTCTCAGCAAATAGCCTGGGGTGTCTACTTTCCAAAATGGGATCATTTAGGGTGATCTTGTGCTATCTGGGCATTTCTGTGATAGGTAGTGAGGAGTGAAATCAAAAATTTACGCCCTTAGAAAGCCTGAAGGCGGGGCTTGGTTTTCGGGGTCCTGTATTCAGCTAGACTGCCAAAAAGTCTTACACATATGGTATGCTGCCCATACTCAGGAGAAGCAGAATGTATTCTGGGGTGTAATTTCACATATACCCAAGGCATGTGTGCAAATTTTCGGTCTTATTTCTTTTATATTGCAAAAAAATAAAAACCGCAGAGGGGATCAAATACCACTAAAAGAAAGCTCTATTTGTGGGGAAAAAAGGATGCAAATTTAGTTTGGTACAGCATTGCATGACCATGCAATTACCAGTTAAAGCATCGCAGTGCCAAATTGTAAAAAATGCTCTGGTCATTAAGGGGGCAAATCCTTCCGGGTCTGAAGTAGTTAAGGACACTAAGCATATTATTCAAGTTTTAGACACCCTTATGAGTACTCCATCCAGTATTTTAGTTATGGCTGACATGGGCACTTTGTACACTACTATAGGACACGAGGATGCCCTCACATCTGTCAAATGGGCCTTGGCTGATTCGAGTCTGACCAGAAAACTTAAAAAATATCTTCAGAGTTTCCCTGACTTTTGTTTGTTAAAGAACTATTTTTGGTTTGATCTGCAGTCTTTACAGACAAGGGGAGTTGCGATGGGTGCTCGTTTTAGCTCCCAGTGTGACCAATTTGTTTATGGCACACTGGGAGGAAGAGGTAGTATTTAAGGATCGACCCCCCCAGCTGGTTTGCTATAAGAGGTATATAGGCAATCGTATAACAGTCCGGGAAGGGGATATAGTGAGCTTAGAAGGATTTATGCAGAAATTGAATGGGAATACCAAGAATATCACTTTAACGTGGCGTATCAATAGAGATCGTATGGTCTTTTTGGATTTGGAGATTTTTGAGAGTGATCACTTGCAGACTCGCAATAACTTCAAACCAGCAGATCAAAATGCCTATATACCCCTGGATAGTTGCCATCACAGCATGTTGCTGTGCAATATACCCAGAGGACAATTCATTAGGCTGAGACGTAATTGCTCTATGGAGGGGGATTTCCTTTCCCAGTCCTAAGTATTATCTTTGAGATTCCAACAGAAAGGTTATGACAAATCAACTTTGGACAAGGAAGTAGATAGAGTGAAATCATTGGATAGAAGTGCCCTAGTAACCGATATATCAAATAATAATAAAAAAGATAAAAATGAGAAATAAAAACTACTGTTGGATTACAATGTTCATCATAAGAAATTTGAAAAAATAGTAAATAAACACTGGGAGATACTGAAGCAAGATTTCATTATGGGTCCTGAATTGCCTTCACGTCCACAGTTTCAGTTTATTTATAGGAAATCTTCCACCTTACAGGATTATATAACCCCAGGTACGGTCGACCCCCCCCCCCCCCCCATGTAATGCTGAAAATAGGCTTTTTTTTTTTTCTAACAGGGTTTTATGCATTTGAACAGTGCACTGCCTGTAAGCATTCACAGGTCAATGCTAAAAAATTTACAGAATTCTGTTCTTCAGAAACTAAGAAAGAATATAAAATTTGGGATCTTATTACATGTACTTCCCAAGAGGTAGTTACATGCCGGAATGTGAGTGTTGCCTCCAATATATTAGTAGAACCTCAAGGCCATTACATGTTAGATTGGGGGGGAACATGTGAATAACATAAAGAGAGGGGTGAAGACCCACAGTGTATCCAAGCACTTTAGGATGTTCCATAATAGCGACCCCAGAGGCCTCAAATTTTCGGGCATAGAAAAGATCAAGTGACATTGGAGGGGAGGAAATTTTATCAGACAGTTAAGCCGCAGGGAGTCATTTTGGATTAAGACTAAGGTCTCAACACCTGCTGGTTTAAATGTTGAATTTAATTTAAATTGTTTTATATCTGACAGATTTTAAGGTTCAGTTTGTATTTTATATGTATGTAAACATTTTTGTGAAAGATGGTCGTGGGGTGTGTTTTTAGTTTTCATTTTTATTTTTTTTTTAATATATTTTTTTTATAATATTATGTTAAGCTGTGGTCTGGAGAACCCCTTTACTGAGATGCATGATGTCCTGGGAGCTGTCGTACTATTTGGTGTACTTGATTTGATCTATTTAGGGAAAAAAGGAAACAAAAAATTTTTTTTAGATATTGCAGTCTAGAGTGCCCTTTTAATGAAAGGCTGATATAGTAGTCCAGAGTGCCCTTTTAATGAAAGGTCTGGCTGCTTTGCTGCTGATGTATGTTTTCCAGCTGATCAAATGTTTCAATGATTGCTAGAGAGGGCGGTGTTGTGCAGCCATGGCACTTTAGGCAAGTCTATTTAAGTGTAGGAGATTAGCATGGCTCCATACCCCCTGACAAAGTCCTGCCTAGGATGTAACGCATACAGGGGAAGAAGCCACGCATGACGTCACCTACGGCAATCTTACTGGATGTGTATACACAGAGAGTTCGTTTGTGCACTTGTGACAAGTGCCAGAATTGTAAGTGGTTTTACATTTATTCATTAAATGATTATGTAACAGAGAGCACTAGATTCTTTCTATTTGCTTTTATATCACTATCCACAATCCTACAGAGGAATTGGCTGTCTCGGATGCACCCAGACCATTGGGAGAATTTTAGATCCCTTCATGGGTATGCTTGTTTGATCGTCCTGTTGGTTCAGGGGGTCATGGTCCTAAGGTGAGCCGACATCTGTGTGTATGGTGGAGGTGCTGCACATTATATGACACCTGCATGTTCAATCTAGAGAGACTACTTTGCATCATCCGGGATCTTTTTTATAACCTTTTTATGGAAATTCTCTTTCACATTTTATAAGATTTATGTTTTTTTATATATTAATATTTCTTTCGCTGCACTATTTTCATTTATTAGCATGTAATTATTTTTCTGAAAAAATCCCCCCAAATAATGTAGTTCCTATGTGCACAGTAATGAATCACAACGTTTGGGCCAAATATTGAACAGCACCAACACCAGACAAATTTTGACCGCTTGAAGAATCTACTATTTCACCCCCTTCCAGTGCAGACCTGTCATGAAAATAGTTCCGAACAGCGCATCCCTGCGCTCACCTGCGCGACGGAACGGGGCACGCACACGCATGCCCAATGCACACACGCCTTGGCCAATGAGGTCCTTTGCTGGCCTATAAAAGACTGATCACTATGCACACAAATTGCAGCTTCCAGTGTTCCTGAACCTGAAAACCTTGCTTTACCTGATTGCTTCCTGTTGTGACCCGGCTCGGCTAGTGACCTGCTCTGATCTGATCTCTGGTGTTTAACCCTCTGCTTGCTTCACGGACTCCTCTTGCCTGATCTCCAGTGCCTTGACCCCTTGCCTGATCTCTGGTACTTGAAACTCGGCCTGACTACGGATTTGCTGCTATCTACCTACCTGTGTTTGACCCTCAGCATGTATTACAGACTCTGCCTTTATCTCACCCATCTGCACTACCCAGGCCTGACTTACAGACTGTTCGCCTGCATTATGACCAGCCTGCCTCCAGAAGGGTTCTTCACCCCTGCCAGGTGTTTGCTGTCAGCAACCTACATAGACTGTCCTTCACCACAGACCACTATCCTGGTTCTTGATGATCCAACAGTAACTACAGTCTTCAAGTCAAGCTCACCTCTCTTCACTGGTGATCCGTGCTTCTCTATGCACTGTATCCTCTGTTCAAACTCCAGAGATACATTGCGTTCAGCCGCAAGGGGAGCCTCTCTATCAGCTTCGGATCAGGTACGTGACAGTATGATCCAGCCATGTCAGAAGCTGACAGAGACGGCTCTCCCCTAGAAGCATTATGTCAGCAAGTATCCGCACTCACCCAGATGGTCCAGAGGCTACAAGACAGCTACTTTCAACTAGAAGGCCGTTTACAGTACCTGACGGTATCACCAGCTTCCCCAAACATTGGAGCTCCATCCTCCAGTCCCGCTTTGGCCTCGGCATCTGCTGATCAGGCTCATTCTGCTCCTACCATGATGTTACCCCCTCCTGAACCCAGAGTACCTACTCCTGAGCGGTTCACGGGAGACTGCAAAAGCTTTTAAGAATGCCTGCTTGCTATACTTGGCTCTCCAGCCCAGAACCTTTTCAATAAAGACTGTGAAAGTGGGTTTTGTCATTTCCCTGCTATCTGAAGAACCCCAGGCCTGGGCACACCACCCCCTGGAACAGAAAAGCCCCATGTTGAACTCAGCGGATGCATTTTTTGAAGCAATGGTGCAGCTTTATGACGATCCTCAGAGCTCTGCAACCGCTGAGGCCGTCTTGCATAACCGAATCCAGGGAAAATGCCCAGTTGAGGACTATACTGTGGACTTTCGGAAATGGTCTGCTGATATTGGTTAGAATGAGGCCACACTCGAATACCAATACCACCAAGGCCTCTCAGAGACTCTCAAAGATGAGCTGGCACAAGTTGAATCCCCCACTACTCTGGAAGGCTTAATCCAGTTATCCATAAAACTGGACAGATGCCTGCAGGAACGACGAGCGGAGTGCTTCCGTACCACTCCTCTGACCTGGATAATGCCTAAGATTCTGCCTGTCAACACGGCACCATCTGCTCAGACTCCCACTCAGCCTCAGAAAGGGAACCCATGCAGTTGGGTCTGGTCCATTCTCCTCTCACCCTGGATGAGAAGCAACGTCCAACGTATGCCTATACTGTGGAGGAGCCGGCCACTTCTTCTGCAATTGGCCAGTCAGACCGCACAAGTCTCAGTCACAAGTATCATGAACTTTCAAGTTGCTGGTCCCTCTGTATCTCACGTTGTTCTCCCTGTCACCCTACAGGTAGTGGGAGAGGAGATCTGGCTACAAGCAATTGATGACTCTGGGGCCTGCAGTTGTTTTATGGACAGCACCCTGGCTAATAGACACTGTGTTCCTCTACAAAATAAGAAAAACAGCCTACAGATTCATCTGGCGGATGGCTCCTTACCTTGCTCGGGGCCGGTCACCCAAGAAACCCGACCCACACTCACTATCACAGACTCTGGCCTTCAAGAGTACCTATGTTTTGACATTATCAGCTCTCCTTTGTTCCCTATCATACTTGGACTTCCATGGCTACAAGCCCATGAACCCCAAATAAATTGGAGAAAAAGAGAAATGACATTCCCCTCTACCAACTGCTCACAGCATTGGCTAACCCTCCGGCTAACGATAAACCCACTACCTGTCTGGCGCTCCAGTCCCAACCCAGTACACATCCCACTATTCCCTCAGTGTACCAGGAATTCATGGATATGTTTGACAAGAAAGGGGCTGACATCCTCCCCCCACACAGGCCGTATGACTGCCCAATAGAACTGTTACCCTGAGCTGAAATTTCTTTTGGTCAAATATTCCCGCTATCTGAGACAGAACTGGGGGCTTACATCGATGAAAACCTTAAAAAAGGATTCATTCGGACTTCATCTTCCCCTGCTGGAGCAGGAATATTCTTTGTGGAGAAGAAAGATGGTACTCTTAGACCCTATGTAGATTACAGGGACCTTAATAAGATCACCATCAAGAACCGCTACCCACTCCCTCTCATCCCTGAACTTTTTCAACGGTTCCGAACAGCCCGGATCTTTACCAAATTAGATCTGCCGGGACCATACAATCTAATAAGGATCCGTGAGGGGGACGAATGGAAGACAGCCTTCAGAACCCGCTTTGGACATTATGAATACTTGGTCACGTCCTTTGGGTTATGTAACACCCCGGCCACCTTTCAACACCCGGTGAATGACATCTTTCGAGAATATCTTGACAACTAGGCAATGGGGGGGGGGGTCCAGAAATAGCCAGAGTGAAACAGAGTTCAGGGGGTAGTATTGGGAGTAGGAGTGATAGGCCGAATAAAGAATTTAAATCCGAGGCGAGTAGTGTAACAAGTCCTGTATGCAAAAGAGGATTACCCAGCAAGGAAACAGTAGGTGTCCAGACAAAACTATGTGGCTTGTTCACTAATGCCAGGAGTCTGGCAGACAAGATGGGAGAACTAGAGTTGCTACTGTATGAGGAGGAATTAGACTTTGTGGGAATTTCGAAAACTTGGTTCAACAGCTCTCATGATTGGCTGGCTACCAAGCAGGGGTATTCCCTATATCGCAGGGACAGGGTGGGCAAAAAAGGGGGAGGGGTATGTCTGTGTATAAAAAATGACATACAAATAAATGTGAGAGATGACATTACTGGTGGATCTGGGGAGGAAGTTGAAGCCTTATGGGTAGAGCTACAGAGGGAGGATACCAGGGGGAAAGTATTACTGGGACTATGCTATAGGCCCCCTAATCAGAGGGAGGAGGGGGAGGCAGACCTCCTATTGCAATTTGGAATAGGGGCTAGGATGGGAAGTGCCATTATAATGGGGGATTTTAATTATCCCGATATTGACTGGGAGGAAGGTACTGCACATTCAGCTAAGGCTCGTCATTTCCTAAATGTCCTGCGGGACAATTTCATGGGTCAAATGGTAAATAAACCAAAAAGAGAAAAAGCATTATTAGACCTTCTGATCAATAACAACACAGACCTGATCACAGACGTGGAAGTTAGGGGCAATCTAGGAAATAGTGATCACAGGACAATTAGCTTCAGTATAAATTATACAAATAAGAAATATAAGGGGAATACAAATACGCTGAATTTTAAGAGAGCCAACTTCCATAAACTACGCTCCTTGCTGGAAGATGTTAGCTGGGATAAAATTCTAGGAACAATGAATGAGGAAGAAAAATGGGAGTGCTTCAAGAACATACTGAACAGAGGTATTAGCCAGTGTATCCCAACTGGAAATTAATTTTGAAAGAGCTAATCAAAGACCAGGATGGCTTAACTCTGATGTAAAGGCACAAATAAAAGCAAAGGAAGAGGCCTTCAAGAAATAGAAGGCTGAGGGGTCCCTGTCAGATTTTCATATTTATAAAACACGCAATAAGGAATTCAAAGAGGCAATCAGAGCAGCTAAGATAGAACATGAAAGACACATAGCGGAGGAAAGTAAAAAGAATCCCAAGAAATTATTTAATTATAAAAACAGTAAGAGAGGTAGGTCAGATCATATTGGCCCCATAAAGAATGATGAAGGTAGTCTGGTTGCAAAGGATGGAGAAATGGCAAAGGTGTTAAACTCATTTTTCTCCTCAGTATTCACAAAGGAAATAGGGGGCTCAATTATTCAGTACTCCAATGCTGATCCTCACGGCACGTCACAGGAAGCACCCTCATTGCTAACTGAGGATAAAATCAGGAGCAGGCTTGAAAAACTGAGCACTAATAAGTCACTGGGACCAGATGGCTTACACCCGAGGGTCCTTAAGGAACTTAGCCAAGTTATTGCCAGACCCTTGTACCTAATCATTAAGCGCAGTTTTCTGACTGGTATGATACCAGCTGATTGGAAGAAAGCCAACACAGTACCAATATATAAAAAAGGACCAAGATATAGCCCTGGGAACTACAGACCAGTTAGCTTAACATCAATAATTGGCAAGCTCTTGGAGGGAATAATAAGGGATTATATACAAGATTATTGTAACGAGAACTGTATCATTAGCGGTAATCAACATGGGTTCATGCCAAACCAATCTATTAACCTTCTATGAGGAGGTGAGCTGTCATCTAGATAAGGGAAGGCCTGTAGACGTGGTGTATCTGGATTTTGCGAAAGCATTTCATACAGTGCCCCATAAACGTTTACTGTACAAACTAAGGTCCCTTAACATGGATCAAAGGGTGAGCACCTGGATTGAAAATTGGCTACAGGGGCGAGTCCAGAGGGTGGTGATAAATGGAGAGTACTCAGAATGGTCTGGTGTAGAAAGTGGTGTTCCCCAAGGTTCTGTCCTGGGTCCAATTCTATTCAATTTATTCATAAACGACTTGGAGGATGGGGTGAACAGCTCAATCTCAATATTTGCACAAATATGGTGAAGTGTCCTTGTGTCTGTCAGCTGTGCGCTGAGGTGACCGGGAGGCGCGAGTGAGGAAAGAAAGGTGTTCCCGCCAGGCAGCCCTGTCATTCCCTCTATGACTCGTAGCTAACTCTGGGCTCCCGTATAGCTCTGCCACGGACAATGTGGTAGGAAACTATGGAGACATTGGCAGTGCATGAAACATAACTAGTGGGTCACTGGGAATCTAGAGGCTCCTTTGGTGCAGCTCAGAGAGTGTTTGATAAATGGGCATTCCAACCGCAGCTCTGAGTTTACTATTGGACCACCCGGAACCCTTGTTGGTGTTGTTTGGCTGAGGATCACCCCCACCGGAGACAGTGAACAGACTTGCAACAAAGTTCCTGTATCCTGAAGGAACAACAGTCATCTGCATATAGAGCAGTTGTCTCAGTTATTGTGCCAACTCTAATGCCTTGGATTCGTGGAGAGGAGCGGAGTGCAGCTGCTATCGGCTCCATGACAAAGGCAAAAAGCCCGGGGGAGAGAGGGCAGCCTTGCCTCATCCCCCTGGCAACCAGGAAAGCATCCGAAACCTCCCCATTCAGACGGATCGCCGCCTTTGGATGCGCATATAATAGGGAAATCCACTTGAGGAAAACAGAACCGAATCCCATACATTGGAGTACCATTGTCATATACTGCCAATCTATGGAGTCGAAAGCCTTCTCCAAATCAAAAAACACCATAGCTCCCTCTGATTCCCCCTCTCAGGCCAGCTACGTGTGCATGAAAACTCTACAGATGTTTATGTCAGTAGCCTTATGGGGCATAAACCCTGTCTGATCAGAGAAAATTAAATGGTGCAGTACTGGCATCAACCTGTTGGCTATCGTTTTTGTAAGTATCTTAAGATCCATATTCAGCAAAGCTAACGGTCTATATGAGGAACAAAGGAGAGGGTCTTTATCTGGCTTAGGCAACAGTACAATGTGGGCCTCATAGAAAGTCGCCGGGAGGGTCTCCGTCTCTAAACAGTCGAGATATAGTTTTAACAGCTTGGGGGTCAGAAGGCCAGAGTACTGCTTGTACCATTCTGCCGGTATCCCATCAGGGCCCGGCGACTTGTTATTAGGAAAGGACGCAATTGCCTTTGCCAATTCCTTTTCCGTAAAGGGACTGTCCAAATCATCTGCTACCTCAGCGGGCAGAGTGGGCAGCAGAAGGGGATCCAGCAGGTCTGTCAGGGATTGGAGTTCATAGGGGGCGATTGGTGCATACAATTCTGAGTAATAGGATGTAAATGCTTTCAAAACACCAGCAATCATCCCTTACCAGGATGCTGTCACTCTGGCGCATGCAGGGAACAACCGTAGCCATTCGAGTGTCAGCCGCCAGGTAAGCCAAAAGCTTCCCATTTTTGTCTCCTTTTTCAAATAGGGACTCGGCCCTGCACCTCAAGCTACACTGCGTGAGGTCCTGAAAGTGAACCAGTATGTATCTCCTGACCATATGCAGTTCGGCCAAGGAGGTAGCTGAGGGTGAGTCCGTATGGGTCTGAGCACATTGCTCCTCACGGTCCTAAAGCTCCCTTAGGGTGGCGTTTTTCTCCACTCTAGCTGCTTTAATGGCAGAAACATACGCTTCCCTGATCACCACCTTACCAGCGTCCCAGACCACGGGTGTGGCCGCAGAACCCTCATTCAACTCCCAATATTCTTTCAAACACAGAGACACCTGGGCCTCCATTGAGGGTTCCACTACCCAGCCCGGGTGCAGTCCATTACAGTATTTGCATATTGAAATCATATCCCCTCTCAAGCGTCTCTTCTCCAGAGAGAATAAGTTCAGTGCTTGTAATCTTTCCTCATAACTAAGGTCCTCCAGTCCGTTAATTAGCGTTGTTGCCCTTCTCAGAACCTGTTCCAGTTCCAGGACATCTTTTCTGAGGACTGGTGCCCAGAACTGGATGGCATACTTTAGGTGCGGCCTCACCAGAGACTTGTAGTTACATAGTTAGTCAGGTTGAAAAAAGACAAGTCCATCTAGTTCAATCAAAAAAAATAATAGAAAAATTATATATAACTATACAATCCCATATACAACCCTTCATCCACAGTTGATCCAGAAGAAGGCAAAAATCACCAGCAAAGTATGATCCAATTTTTAGAGTGGGAGAATTATTGATTTATCCCTGGAGTTAATCCCCTTCTTGATGCATGCCAATATTTTGTTGGCTTTGCTTGCTTTGCATGCCATGGCGGAGCCTGTCCTCTACTAGGGCCCCTAGGTCCTTTTCCATCCTAGATTCCCCCAGAGGCTCTCCCCCTACTGAGTAGTTTGCATTCATATTCTTGGTACCAAAATACAATATTTTACATTTTTCTACATTAAGCCTCATTTGCCACTTATTTGTCCACCCCATTATTGTGTTCAGATCTTCTTGAAAGGTTTCCACATCCTGTGGAGATATTATTGCCCTGCTTAGCTTGGTATCATCCGCAAATATTGAGATTGAGCTGTTAATCCCATCCTCCAGATCGTTTATGAATAAATTAAATAGGATTGGTCCCAGGGCAGATCCCTGGGGAACCCCACTTTCCACACCAGACCATTCTGACTACTCCCCATTTATCCCCACCCTCTGGACTCGCCCCTGTAACCAGTTTTCAATCCATGTACTCACCCTTTGATCCATGCCGACATGTACATTACGCGTTTATGGGGAACTGTATCAAATGCCTTTGCAAAATCTAGATACCCCACGTCTATAGGCCTTCCTTTATCTAGATGGCAGCTCACCTCCTCATAGAAGGTTAATAGATTGGTTTGGCAAGAACGATCCTTCATGAAACCGTGCTGATTACCGATAATGATACCGTTTTCATAATCTTGTATTATATTATTGATGTTAAGCTAACCGGCCTGTAGTTCCCAGGGATATATATTGGTCCTTTTTTATATATTGGTGCTACATTGGCTTTTCTCCAATCAGCTGGTACCATACCAGTCAGTAGACTGTTCTTAAAGAGGTACAATGGCAGAGGCATTGCTAGGTGGGAAAAAAAAATGCGGCGCGGGCTAAACTAAATAGTGGGCATGGCTTAAAGGGGCAGTGGCTTAAGGGTGTGTGGCTCGAGTCTGAGATGAACGAGAGATGGAGGAAGGAAGAAAGAAAGAGATAGGAAGGGAAGGGAAGAGAAGGAAGGAAAGATAGAAAGAGGGATGGAGGGACAGCAGGCCCAGATCCTACACCACAATAGAAATATGTGTATTCCAGAAAGTTTAACAATCAGCAGATAAAGATACTCCATACACCTGGTGTTAACAATTCAATCATCCCGGCACCATGGTTGTTATGGTGTCAGGATGATTGTAGTGCATTATTTCCCTCCTTACATCACAGGTGTCCCCAGCAGAGTCCCTCCTTACATCACAGGTGCCCCCCGCAGAGTCCCTCCTTACATCACAGGTGTCCCCCAGCGCCAGCGGAGTCCCTCCTTACAGCACAATTGCCCCCAGCAGAGCCCCTCCTTACATCACAGGTGCCCCCAGTGCCAGCGGAGTCCCTCCTTACAGCACAGGTGCCCCCAGCGGAGTCCCTCCTTACATCACAGGTGTCCCCAGCAGAGTCCCTCCTTACATCACAGGTGTCCCCAGCAGAGTGCCTCCTTACATCACAGGTGCCCCCAGCATAGTGCCTCCTGACATCACAGGTGCCCCCAGCATAGTGCCTCCTGACATCACAGGTGCCCCCAGCATAGTGCCTCCTTACATCACAGGTGTCCCCAGTGGAGTGCCTCCTTACATCACAGGTGTCCCCAGCGGAGTCCCTCCTTACATCACAGGTGTCCCCCAGCGGAGTCTCTCTTTACATCACAGGTGTCCCCCAGCGGAGTCTCCTTACATCACAGGTATCCCCCAGCAGAGTCTCTCCTTACATCACAGGTGTGCCCCAGCGGAGTCTCTCCTTACATCACAGGTGCCCCCATCGCCAGCAGAGTCCCTCCTTACAGCACAGAGAGGTGATGTGGGGGGCAGTGAGAGATGATGTCATCTCTCTGCTCCCTGCCACACCACCAACATTGCAGCGGCCAGGCTGTATGTGTTCGCTGTGAGGAGCGGTGATGCTGTGTGAGCAGAGAGAGATGATGTCATCTCTGTTCACCCACCCCTCGCTTCTCATCCTCAGGCCACCTGCCCACTCATCCAACAAGCAGCCCGCTCCTCCAATAAGCTACCCACTCCTCCTCCAAGCCACCTGCTCCTCCACCAAGCCGCCCGCTCCTCCATCAAGTTGCCCGTCCGCTCCTCCACCAAGCCCCCCGCTCCTCCACCAAGCTGCCCACTCCTCCATCAAGCTGCCCACCCGCCCCCTCCTCCATCAAGCCCCCTGCCCGCTCCTCCATGTTAGGGACCCCGACACTCGGGGCTATGGCCATTAGATTTGGGGCTGTAGCCTCGATAGCCACACCCTGGCGACGCCCCTCTACAACGGTCTGGCAATTTCTTGACTCAGTTCCTTAAGGACCCTCGGGGTGCAAGCCATCTGGTCCCAGTGACTTATTAATGTTACTTTTTTCAGGTCTATTCCTAATTTTATCCTCAATTAGCCATGAGGGTGCTTCCTGTAACGTGTCGTGTGGACCAACATTGTAGTTTTGGATACTGGAGCCCCCCCGTGTCCCTCGTGAATACTGAGGAGAAGAATATGTTTAAAACCTTCGCCATCTTTCCATCCTTGGTAACCAGATTCCCTTCATCAATCTATATAGGGCCTATATGATCTGACCTCCCTCTCTTACTATTTATATACTTAAAGAATTTCTTGGGATTCTTTGTACTCTCCTCTGCTATGTGTCTTTCATGTTCTATCTTAGCTGCCCTGATTGCACCCTTGCATTCCTTATTGCATACCTTATAATAATGGAATGCTGACAGAGAAGGCCTTCTCCTTTCTTTTATATGTACTTTTACATCAGAGTTAAGCCACCCTGGTCTTTTATTAGCTCTTTTAAATGTATTACCCATTGGGATACACTGGCTAATACCTTTGTTTAGTGTGTTCTTAAAGCACTCCCATTTTTCCTCCGCGTTCATTCTTCCTAGAATTTTATCCCAACTAACATCTTCCAACAAGGAGCCTAGTTTATGGAAGTTGGCTCTCTTAAAATTCAGTGTCTTTATATTCCCCTTATATTTCCTATTTGTGTGATTTATACTGAAACTAACTGACCTATGATCGCTATTTCCTAGATTGCCCCTTACGTCCACATCTGTGATCAGGTCTGTGTTGTTAGTAATCAGGTCTAATAATGCTTTATTTCTTGTTGGTGCATTTACCATCTGACCAATGAAATTGTCCTGCAGGACATTTAGGAAATGACGAGCCATAGCCGAGTGCGCAGTACCCTCCGTCCAGTCTATATCTGGATAATTAAAATCCCCCATTATAATGACACTTCCCATCCTTGTTGCTATTCCACACTGTGATAGGAGGTCCGCCTCCCCCTCTTCCCTCTGGTTAGGGGGCATATGGCATATTCCCAGTATTACTTTCCCCTTGGTATCTTCCCTTTGTAGCTCTACCCATATGGATTCAACCTCCTCCCTTGATCCACTAGTAATGTTGTCCCTCACATATACTTGTATGTAATTTTTTACATACAGGCATACCCCTCCCCCTTTTTTGTCCTCTCTATCCCTGAGATATAGGGAAT
The DNA here is from genome assembly GCA_018402905.1 of Glandirana rugosa. Taxonomy (NCBI): domain Eukaryota; kingdom Metazoa; phylum Chordata; class Amphibia; order Anura; family Ranidae; genus Glandirana; species Glandirana rugosa. Next base: position 135,501 of record BLSH010345103.1, on the reverse strand, counting down.
ACCCCTGAACGGTAGCCAGCCAATCATGAGAGCTGTTGAACCAAGTCTCTGAAATTCCCACAAAATCAAAATCCTCTTCATACAGTAGAAACTCTAGTTTTCGCATCTTGTCCGCCAGACTACTGGCATTAGTGAACAAGCCACGTAGTTTTGTCCACCTACTGTTTCCTTGTTGGGTATTCCTCAGTTGCATATAGGATTTGTTACACTACTTACTTCAGGCTTAGGTTCTTTATTTGGCCTACCACTGCTGCCCCCAATACTACCCTCTGAACTATGTTCCACTCTGGTTATTTATAAATCTGGACCTTCTCCCCCATTGCCTAGTTTAAAAGCCCTTCCAACTTGCGGCCATCTTCATTCCCAGCCGGTCTGCACCTTCCCCATTTAGGTGCAGGCTGTCCCTGCTAAAGAGCTCATAACTGATTGAGAAATTGGCCCAGTTCTCCAGGAACCCAAAACCCTCCTCTCTACACCAGCTCATCAGCCACTTGTTAACTTCCCTAATCTCCCATTGCCTTTCTAGTGTGGCTCAAAGTATCGGTATTATTTCTTTCTACTACCTAATCCTCAATTTAGCTCCTAGATCCCTAAAAAAATTTTTTGGACACTCCACCTTCCTTTAACATTGTCATTGGTGCCAACATGCACCATGACAGCTGGATCTTCCCCAGCCCCTCCCAGTAATCTGTCCACTAGATCCGTGATGTGCCGAACCCGAGCGCCCAGTAAACAAAATACAGTTTGGCGCTTCAGGTCTTTGTGACAAATTGCCCTTTTTCTGTGCTTCTACGTACTGAGTCCCCTACCACCAGAACCTGTCTTTCCTTCCCCCTGGCTTCATCCCCACCCTCACTGGAGGAGTTACTCCCCTGGCAGCTAGGGGCTTCACTCTGCTCCAGGGATGCTGGTCCCTGACTGGTTTCCGCAATATCACACAACAGGCTGTACTTATTGGGATGTTCCAGCCCAGGATCAGCCTTCCTGACTCTTTCCCTTCTACCCTTCCTAACTGTCACCCAACTACTCTTTTCTGGAGTACCTGCACCTTTGTCTCCACCGCCTCTGTGCTGGCCCCTGCCGACACCTGCCGGATACGATCCATGTCTTTAGTCTGCTTGTCTTCAGCAAACTGTTTGTGGGCTTTCTTGTGCAATATCTTTAGAAGAGGCTTCCTTCTGGGACGACAGCCATGCAGACCAATTTGATGCAGTGTGCAGCGTATGGTCTGAGCACTGACAGGCTGACCCCCCCACCCCTTCACTCATATGTCTATTTCCCAAAGACAACCTCTGGATATGATGCTGAGCATGTGCACTCAACTTCTTTGGTCGACCATGGCGAGGCCTGTTCTGAGTGGAATAGTCCTGTTAAAACCATATATGGTCTTGGCCATCGTGTTGCAGCTTTATTTCAGGATCTTGGCAATCTTTTTAAAACCTAGGCCATCTTTATGAAGAGCAACAATTCTATTTTTCAGATCCTCAGAGAGTTCTTTGCCATGAGGTGCCATGTTGAACTTCCAATGACCAGTATGAGAGAGTAAGAGCGATAACATCAAATTTAACACACCTGCTCCCCATTCACACCTGAGACCTTGTAACACTAACGAGTCACATGACACCGGGGATCGAAAATGGCTAATTGGGCCCAATTTGGACATTTTCACTTAGGGGTGTACTCACTTTTGTTGCCAGCTGTTTAGACATTAATGGCTGTGTGTTGAGTTATTTTGAGGGGACAGCAAATTTACACTGTTATACAAGCTGTACACTCACTACTTTACATTGTAGCAAAGTGTCATTTCTTCAGTGTCACATGAAAAGATATAATATAATATTTACAAAAATGTGAGGGGTGTACTCACTCTTGTGAGATAATCTAACCCTCTAAATACAGGGACTTTGTATGCAGCAGAATGTCCAAGAAGCGATGTAGTAAAGATTAAAAAACTATAGTTTATTCAAACATATGAAAAAATATCATGCAGTAAAAAAATACATATAAGATGTTAACTAATAGACTTGAGCAGAACGGAAAAATGTGTTTCTTTCGTTTCGGATAGGTTCGTTATGTTACTAAATTTCATTTCAGGAATTTGTTTAGCTTAGTTTTTGCTAAATTTCATTATGTTTATTAATTTCCTAACAAATTCCAAATTTTTGGAACTATTTGAATTCAGATCGGTCAAAAAATGATCGACCAATTTGAATTCTGCATGAAGAATATCTGGTTGTTAAGCAGCGGACTGGGAAGGAAACAACCGATGACTCATTAACTGTCAGCGGGCTTCCCCACTGACAGCTGAGATATAAACAAAACAATGATGGCAATAGAAAATTAAAAAAAAAAATCAGAGTGGGCCCCCCCCCCAATCCATACCAGGCCCTCTGGGTCTGGTATGGATTCTAAGGGGAACCCCATTCCAAATTTTAAAAAGAAAATGGCATGGGTCCCCCTAAAATCCATTCCAGACCCTTATACGAGCATGCAGATCAGCAGGCCAGGAAAGAGGGGGGTCACATGCCCTCAACATGGGAAGGGTGCTGGTATGTTGATGGGGGCAAGCGCCTCTTCCCCACAACCCTGGGCTGTGGTTGTGGGGGTCTGTGGCCGGGGGACTTACCAGAATCTGGAAGTCCCCTTTAACAAGGGGGCCCCCAGATCCCGACCCCCCCATTGAATGAGTATCCTACTCATTCACCAAAAAAGTGTAAAAAGTGAATAAAGACAGTACACAAGTTTTTGACAATGCCTTTATTAAAAAGAGCCATCTCACGCTACCTGCTGCACTTGAAAACAAATAAAACAGAAAAAACCTCTGGCCTCGTCAAACGCTCCCCGCCGAATGCCTGCTCTTCCGTTTGACATTTCTTAAAAAGCTAAGAGGCGGACTCACCTGATGACTTTCCCCAGTTGGTGATGTTACATCCAATGTTAGATGGATCTACATTGGAGGACATTGTTTTTCATTTTTTAATAAAGGAATAGTCAAAAACTTGTGTACTGTCTTTATTCACTTTTTACACTTTTTTGGTGAATGGGTAGGGGTACCACACATGGGAGGCAGGATCTGGGGGCCCCCTGGTAAAAGGGGGCTTACAGATTTCTATAGGCCCCTCACCCGCAGACCCCCTCAACCATGTTGAAGGCATGTGGCCTGGCATGGTTTGGGGGGCGCTTGCTCATCCCCCCCTTTTCTGGCCTGCCGGGCTGCATGCTCGGATAAGGGTCTGGTATTAATTTTTGGGGGGGACCCAACGCCATTTTTAGAAAAAAATTTGGTGTGGGGTAGAACCTATTCCAGACCCGAAGGGATTAGGGGGGACCCCATGCTGTTTTTTTCAGAATTTTCTATTGCCGGCATTGCTTTGTTTACATTTCAGCTGTCAAGGGGAAGATGACTTATCGGTTGTCAATGATGCGGCGGCCAGCTTCCCAATCCACTACTTAACTGCCAGTTCATTTCCACACAGAATTGGAATCAGTCGATCATTTTTCGACCGATCCGAATTTGAATCTCTCAGAAAATTTGGAATTTGTTAGAAAGTTAATAAACAAAACAAATTTAACAAACAAATTAACAAATTTCAATGAATTTCAATTAAATTTGTTACTGTTTCTTTTGGAGATTCGGATACATCCTAGTCTCCGCATAACCAAAAATTTGTCAGAATTTGTAAATTTGTAAATTCGTCTGAAACGAATTGCACATGTCTAGTAACTGATAACAGAGAGGTTCTAGACAGTATAATGATACCTATTGCCCACATGACATTTGATGACACCCAACACGTAGAGATGATATAAATCATGCAATTGTATACAAAGTTGTAAATGCAGAGAAAGCATATATTGTTATACGTATAATTATTTTTACCATGCATAAAAACGGGTATGTATAAGGATGCTGCTGTCAAATGGATGCCACTGTATAGGACCCCAATACAACCCAAAGTTCCATAACCACTGGAGTCACCAAGAAACACGCCCAACGTATATGAACAAATAAATTGCTATAAAGAAGAAAAAAAAAAAAGATGTATTGCATTTATATGGATGCAACATTTATGAGGTAATATCTGTAATAGAATTGTGTATCCCACAAAAAATATATATATAAGAACTTACATCGTGTTCTATATTCAAAATACATCAGGGATGACCCCAATGGAATACTCTTAGAAGTGGCTCGGTTACCCTGACTGTAGGTTGGCCATTTTAATATGGAACTGAGAGTTTAAGGGAAAAGACCAAGAATATATTGAAAAAAGTGTCAACAGACTCTCTTCAAAAGAATCATAGTACTGAAAAATTGGATAGATATGAAATGAACCAACGTCCAATGAGCTACAAGGGGTGTGTAAAACGTTTGGTGAATGGTCCAATATCTCAGAGATAACATGGGCCAAGAGCTCAAGCAGGCACATAGCTATACAGAGGCACATGGAGGCAGATGGAGTGCCACCTAACATGGAGTACATGTGACCGTCAGGGTAAACCCGCTGCGGGCAGTCAAACATAGTTAGTGTGAGAGGTAGTGTCACAGTGCAATGAAGCAACAAATGAACATAAAGTTCTGCTACAAATTGGGGAAACCGGTGACAGAGACACATGAACTGTTGGTGCAAGTCTACTGGACGGAAGTCGTGAGCAGAAAATGTATTTACGACTGGATCAAATGCTTTTGCAACAGGAAGGATGAGCCACGTTGGGGGTCAGCTGTCGACAAGCAGAACCCCAGACATGATTGAGCAAGTGCAACAAATGCTGGCACGAAATCGGCGACTGACTCTACTATTTGTTGGCGGAGGAATTGGGCATAAGCAGGAATACGGTGTGCACCATTGTTCGCAAAGAATGGGTAAGCAAATGATCTGTTGCCGGTTTGTGCCGCACAAACTGACAGAAGAACAGAAAGCAAATTGGATGGTGATTTCATTACCATGTTCGACCAGGATCCATCCTTTCTGCGAACCATCATCACAGGGGATGAGACCTAGTGTTACCAGTTTGATCAGGAATCCAAGCAGCAATCGACTGAATGGTGTTCACCGTCTTCCCCACGACCAAAAAGAGTCACCTGCAAAAGTCCAAGGTCAAGGCAATGTTTTGTGGATGTGGCAGCAATCCAAAAAGGTTTCCAGAAGCTTTTTGAATGTTGCCAAACGTGTGTTGTGAAGGATGGCAATTATTTTAAAGGCTAATAAAGGTAATTTGTTTGTATCTTCTGTTTTGTTTGTTTTCTGACACCATTCACAAAACTTTTTAGACACCTCGTACATATCGAATGACAGGGTAACTAACATATGCAGCTGGTGGGCATCACAGTCAAAAAGTCCAATCTCTGTCATTAAATAAGGCCTGTTGGCTAGAGAAACAACCAATTAGCTCCAATCAGCCACCACATTGCCTAATTGGTGGCTCCCGGCCACATGGCACACGGTGTGACAACACCCATAATTGCGTGATAACCTTGCTGACGCTCATCATGGAGAACCCGTGGGGGACTGGGAAGAAAGCGAGTTTTGAAGGCCACATGGAAGTGAGGCCTGGGGCACACCAAGCCCTGTCCACCAATAGGGAAATATCCACAATTGCCAACACACATGGAGTGAGAGGGCGGTCTCCAAAAAGAACCAATGGTATCAAGACCCAGCATAAAATACAATGAATGACAAAGCCCAGATGGATGCGATTAAGAAATAGGAACTGTATTTTGGAGAAAATACCCCCATGTACAGTACAGACATGTCGTCCCAATTGGAGTTCTGGGTTCAAGGTATGCATGCTGGAAATATGGCAATAAGCTCTCCTCGAAAATTCCAATTTGGTTTTTCCAACATAGTAGCTGCCACAATCACACATAGAAAAAATTTGTTTAGTTTTGGATAGATTCGTTATGTTACTAATTTTGTTTTGTTGATTGGTTTCGGAACTTAGTTTCGTTTCATTAAATTTTGTTTCGTTCATTAATTTTCTAACAGATTCAAAATTTTCTTAACGATTCAAATTCAGATCGGTCGAAAAATGATCGACAAATTCTGTGTGAAGAATAGCTGGTGTAGAAGGGAAGCCGGCCGTTGCGTCCTTAACAACTGATGACTCATCAGCTGTCAGCGGGCTTCCCCGCTGAGAGCTGAAATGTAAACAAAAGAATGCTGGCAATAGAAAATTTAGAAAAAAAAGCAGTGTCGGATCCCACCCAATCCATACCAGGCCCTGAAAAAAAAACCTCCTGTCTTGTCGCTCCTCCGTCTGACATTTCTTAAATAGCTAAGTGACATGGCATGCTGGGCTGTTAACATCATAACTTCTTAGTTATTTAAGAAATGGCATTGTTTTTTATTTTTTAATAAAAGAATTGTCAAGAACTCGTGTTGTGTCTTTACTCACCTTTTTTGTGGATGGGTAGGACCCCATACTCATTCACATGGGGGGGCATGCCCCCTGCCCCAAAACACCCCCCATGTTGAGGGCATGTGGCCTGGTATGGAGGGGGCGCTCGTTCGTCTCCTCCCTTTCCTAAGCTGCCGGACTTCATGCTTGGATAAGGGTCTCCTATGGATTTTGGGGGGGACACTCCACAACATTTTTTTTTTAAATTTGGGATGGGGCTCCCCTTAAAATCTGGACTGGGGGACCACACTCTGTTTTCTTCTGAATTTTCTATTGCTGGCATACTTTTGTTTAGATTTCAGCTGTCAATAGGGAAGCCCGGCTTCCCGGCCTACTCCTTAAGCGGACCTTCAGTCATTTTTTCAACTTTCCATCTATTAAATCTTCTGCCCTTGTTGTTTTAACTTTGGATAGCAACACATTTTTTTCTTCCTGTAAATACTTTATACAGCCCACTTCCTCTTTCTTGTTTGGTCATAAGCCTAGGCTTATCACATCATGCACAGCTCTCTCTCACTCTCATAAGAGTTTGCCAGGAAGGGAGGAGGGATGAGTCATAAGAGGGCTAATGAGAGCTGCACAGCTGGAGGTGTGCCTCTGCGTGTCTGTGTAAATCCAGAAAGTGAACAGGCAGCAGCTTCAGCTGCCCGCAGTTAAAATGGCTGCAGCCAGACTTAGTGAAGGAAGATTTCTGCAGCATATTTGGCAAGTACAGAATCACAGTATATATAAAAAATATGCAAGGTGGTCGGAGGGAAGCTTCAGAATGGCAAAGATGTTTTTATTACAAATTATACGAGCAGACTGCAGTTCCTCTTTAAGAACCAGATATTCTTCACACAGAATTTGAATCGATCATTTTTTGACAGATCCAAATTCAAATTGTTCTGAAAATTTGGAATTTATTAGAATTTAGAATATGTTAGAAAACGAGTATACAAAACAAAATTGAACAACATTCAGTGATACATCCGAATCCCTGAATAACCAAAAATTTGTCTGAATTTATATTCGGCCCAAAACGAATTGCACATGTACAATCACACATGAGGAGATAAATGACTCCCTTGGTCCTACAATTGGCATAGTGTTTAGGCCTATATTTTTTCTCCAGGATTTATTGGTGTTTATATATTGGCAGTAATAACAGCCACCACATTTAAAGGTGCCAGGACATTTACAGGGATCTTTTCTGCCTGTTTTAAATTTGCTTTGTACTAGATTGTCTCTGATGGATTTTGCTTGCCTAAAGGTAAATTGTGGTCTATTGGGCACAAAGTGGCTAATAATTGGATCAATTGTGAGAAGGTGCCAGTAGCACTGCATGATTTTTTTTGAATCTGTGTGTGTTGGTTAAAATACATAGTAATAATATGAAGAGGGTTCTCACAAGTAGTAGATTTCTTTTTGAAAAGTAGTTCATGTTGTGTCCCTTAGACTCTCATGGGCTCCTGTAGCTCCATACTACAATGGCCAACCTACAGTCAGGGTAACCGAGCCACCTCTACCAGTATTCCATTGAGTCATCCCTGATGTATTTTGAAAATAGTGTAAATTCTATCATATTTATTTTTTTGTAGGATACACAGTTCCATTACAGATATTACCTCATGGTTTTAGTATCCATATCAATGCAATACATCTCTTTTTTTCTTCTTTATAGCAATTTATTTGTTCATATAGGTTGGGCTCGTTTCTTGGTGATAGTGGTTATGGCACTTAGGATTGTATAGTGGTCATATACAGTGGCACCCATTTGACAGCATCATCCTTATACATACCTGTTTTTATGCTTAGTAACTGCCTCCACCTATCAGATATTCCACGATATTTTAGTCATTATGTGTACAGTATCTCACAAACGTGAGTACACCCCTCACATTTTTGGGAGGGGAGAGACAGGGAGGGGTGCCCTGACTTGGGTAAGAGATAAGAAAATGTGGCGAGATGGGCATGAACATAAACATAAGTATAAGAATAAACATGAGAATAAGCAGAAGAAATAAGCATGGGGTGCTGCATACCCTGATTGTAGAGGGGGAAAGGGGCATTGTCCAAAAGATAAGGTTAACGGGATAAACATAATAAGATAGGATCGCGATTAGGGCCACGAGGATGATCGTGTTACCAAGAGAAGGGAGGGATGGCTGGCTCCCTACCCGCTAAGGCCAAAGTCGATAGGAATTATCATCTCCTAGTAGCCAGACTGGTGAAGGGGCGGAGAGCCGGATAAGGGCAGCTCTGCATCCCCCTGAACATTCTGGACAAAGAATTGAGCTGGAGGGGAGGGAGAGCCTGAGGCTGTCGTGTCGGGACTGGGTGCATATATTGCGTATCATAGCGCCACTGATGGATGGACCTTTAGGCATCACATATCAAGGATAATGTTATAATGTAATACAATAAGATGAGTAAAAGGAGATATTGAGCCAGGAGATCAAAGGTGCCTCAACCATGAAGTGGGAAGACATAGAGTACTTTTCTGGTGATCCAACAAATGGTAGAGCCTCTGAGGCCCCTAGTGTAGCAGCTGTGGGTTGGCATAGTATTGATGAGGTGCTGACTTTATGGCCTCCGTGTCCTCCGGTGAGAGGGCTGCCTGCATGAAGGGCGACCACTTCCTGTGGAAGTGTTGTTCCGCGGATGGGCCCATAAAGTTGGTGGTGAGTCTTTCCATGTATAGGAGCAATAGCAAATCTTTTTGTACCTGGGCCAGGGATGGTCCAGGTGGTTTTACCCAGCATTTCAGGATGACTTTGTGGGCAGTCAAAAGGGTAGTTTGTATCCAAGATATATAGTTAGTGAATGATCCTTGTGGAAAGATGCTAGAATTAGTGTGGTCAAGGTAGCCGAACAAGAGTGCTTCAGGGGTCAGTGGGATCTTTATATCAAAGATCGTAGCAATAAAATCCACTACCCTTGACCAGGGGATGCCAACTGAGGGGCAATGCCAGAAGCGGTGAGCAATGGAGGGTTTGGCAGACGAACACCATGGGCAGGATGTCGCTTTCTGGCTCTCCTTGTCTTTGATAAAGGGGATGAAGGCTCTGTGTAGAAGTTTTAACTGGGATTCCTTCCATATTTCACAAACGGTGAAATTATATCCCATGTACATTTTGTCAGCTAGGTTCTCCAGTGGAAAGTCCTTCATCCATGACTTGGCCACCAGTTCCATCGGTGAAGGTGCGTTTTTTTGCATAAGTGGTCTATATATATCCGAAATAGAGAAGGATCCTTTGGCAAGGAGTTGGTCTGTGAAGGATAGGCTAAACGGATAAGTGGTGAGATTGTGAGTTGAGCGTATATAGCTGATGCATTGAGAAAGGTGGAATTCATGGGATAGGGGTAGGTTATAAGTCCTGCTGAGAGCTGGAAAAGGTATGGACTTCCCCATCGCTTCATCATACAGGGAGACCAAATGCGTTAGGCCATGTGATTCCCACACTTTAAAAGCATGACTGTCTTCTGATGCCAGGAACTGGGGGTTTCCCCATATAGGTAGATGACGTGAGAGGTGAGGCGACAGTTTTTGGAGTTTCCGGGATTCTCTCCATGCCATGATGGTATCCCTAAGCAGCAGGTTATGACGCAAATGTATTGGGAGGTGGCTCCATTTGGCATGTAGAAGAGCTGGTAAGGTATAAGGTGCAGCCATGGCTGATTCCAGGGAGTTATTGGAGTACCGTGAAGAGTTGGCTATCCAGTCTAAACCTGCACGAAGTAGATACGCAATATTGTACAATCTGATGTGGGGAAGACCAACCCCTCCATCGCTCCTGGGAGAGTATAGCTTCGCCAGTGCAATACGTGTTTTTTTACCTCGCCATGGGAATTTTGTTATTACCTTGTTTAGGTTTTGTATATCTTTGTGCTTTAAGAGTAAAGGTAAAGTTTGCAGGGGATACAGTAATTTGGCAAAGCTCACCATCTTGAAAAGACGGCATCTCCCCAGGAGCGATAAAGGAAGGTCCATCCATCAAGATAATTCCTGGGATATTTTAGCAAAGAGAGGGGGGGAACTTAGAGTGTAAATGGAGGAGGGAGTCTTGCCAATTTGAATGCCTAGGTAAGTAATGTGCGTAGGCGCTATGGGGAAGGGTGAGAGTGGAGCCCAAGCACAGGTCTTTGTGGCACCTAGGGGAAGAATCTCACTCTTAGAGTAATTAATACGGAGGCCCGTTAAAGTGCGGAATTCATCGAAGATGGTTTTAACGGTTTGGGCATCCCTGGCCGGGTCGTATGTAAAGATGAGTACATCATCGGTGAACAGGGCCGTACGCAGCTCCTGGTCACCGATGGTCACTCCGTGCAGAAGGGCCTTGTCCGTCAGATATCTAGAAAGAGGTTCCAGGGCTAGGTTGAAAATTAGGGGGGACAAGGGGCACCCTTGTCTTGAGCCCTTATGAAGTCTTAGTTCTGGGGATAATATACCGGCCGTCACTATCCTAGCTGAGGGACATGCATACATCTGTTGTGTAGTGTGGAGGAAGGGGCCCTGAAAATTTAGGGTACGCAGGACTGAAAAAAGCCACTCGAAACTGACATCAAATGCCTTTTCGGCGTCCAACGTCAGGATAGCAATGTCCTGATTGGGGTGGTGTTTTGCGTGCTCCAAAACTGCTATTACCTTCCGAATATTTAAAGTCGCTGTCCTACCCCGGACAAAGCCTGATTGAGCGTGGTGTATAATAAATGGAATGATGTCTGCTAGCCTTGACGCTATTATTTTAGATTAAAATTTTGCATCTAGGTTCAAGAGTGATATGGGCCGGTAGGAGCCTGGGACTAATGGGTCTTTGCCTTTCTTGCTAAGGAGCTTTATTATTGCCTGGTTACCTGTGGGCATGTAACTACCTCCTGACCAGATATGGTCATACACTCTAGACAGGGTCGGACTGAGGACATCCTTCAGAGATTTGTAAAAGTCGCCTGTGAACCCATCCGGACTGGGTGCTTTATTTGGGGAAGTGTGTTGGATAGCATGCAGGATTTCGGTGTGCGAGATCGGGGAGTTTAGTGCTCGTAGTTGGTCTTCGGTAACAGTAGGGATATTCAGTTGGCTAAGGAACTGGAGCGCTTTCTGTGAATCTGTTGCATCGGGGGAGTATAGAGAAGTGTAGAAATCAAGCATGACTTGGGTCATTGCCTGAGGGTTGGAGTTTATGTGTCCCTCCTTGTCCTTTAGAGTAGTGATATGTGACAGTGTGAACGCACCCTTACAGAGCCTGGCCAGTAGTTTCCCGGATTTATTGCCATGCTGATAGTACATGGCGTCAGATCGTGTTCTATGAGACAACTCAAGCGTATCTGCCCATAAATCGAATTCATGTTTGGCGGATTGCCATTTGTCCCTGTTGGCCCGAGTGTTGTTGATCGCCATATCTAGCTGGGCTGATTGGAGTTTCCGACTGGCTAGTTTATATTTGACTAATGAGCGTCGCTTTGTAGGAAGCCGCGTAAGAGATCACCTTCCCTCTTAGAAAGGCTTTCCCTGCCTCCCAGAAGAGGATGGGATCTGACTGATGTTCCTGGTTTGTGAGGGAGTATTCCTCCCAGGCTGCCCGGATATACTTTTGGAAGTCCAAGTTGTCAGCCAGATAGGACGGGAAGCGCCATAGACTCGGATTGGAGGTAGCGGCGTGATCGGTCAGCGTTAGCGATATGGGCGTATGGTCGGAGATGGCCATCTCGTGGATTGCCGAATCCGTGATGGAGTTCAGTAGGGAGTCTGCGGCGAACAGGTAGTCAATTCTAGATAAGGTTTTGTGTGGGGGTGAGAAGAACGGAAAATCCCGGTCGGTCGGGTGTTGGAGTCTCCACACATCAGTCAAACGTAGGGATTCTATAGTGTCCGCTAGGGGAGACGAGGTTTACGTGCGATGTACAGTAGCTAAGGAGGGGGAGGATAAGATTTGTCTTCTCGAGTGTCCATAAGGGAATTAAAGTCACCTCCTATCACATGTGGAATAAGGGAATGTTTTAGGAGATAAGTGGAGAGGTCAGTGAAGAAGGTGGGACCTGGACTATTCGGGGCATAAATACTGGTGATGTTTAGGTCTCTATTCCCCCATTTGACCCGTATTGTGGCTGCTCTGCCTTGGGTGTCAGTGTCCAAGGCTATCACCTGTCCGGGGAAGTTTTTGTGCACTAGGATGAGGACTCCAGTCTTCCTGCACACTGCTCCCGACTCTATGACTGTACCCACCCACAGCTTTTTCATACGCCAAAAGTCTTCGACAGGGAGATGGGCCTCTTGGAGTAAGGCTGTCAGCTCATAGTCGTTGGAGGTGCCGCAGCACCTTCATCCGTTTATGGGGGGATCCAAGTCCCTTGACATTCCACGACACTATCTTCATGTAAAGTCAAGAGACGGGGGGTTTATATTGAGAACTTCGGATGGGCTGGGTGGTAGTCGATCAGGTTGCTCGTGTAGGTTAGGCCTATTCATAAGAAGGTGATCAATATCACAGTTGGACAGATATAATGACCAGGGGATAGGGGCAGGGGGGGCGGGTATGCAGCAAGGGGAGGGTGAAGGTGACCAGAATATAGAGCAGAGATGTACAGAAAAATAACATTAGCCCGATAATACTTCACTTTCTTCCACATGGTGTCACTGCGAGTAATACAGCTGCCATAAGCACAGCCTCTTCAAACCTGTGAGCTATCTAATCGCCTCTGTAAGAAAGTGTGACCTGGTCATCTTTGGCCTGGTAATTTGGCCAGAGAAGACTGTAGAGCAGTCTGCAGACATGGGAGGCAGTCCAAGTGGAAGAAAGCTACGGGGAAACCTATATAGTTCTAGGCAACAATAACAGTTAACTGGCCAGTATCATGATAACAGTTCTGGCTAACATTTAACATACACCCAGGTGCCCTGGATTAAGTTCCCTGAGTGGAGCTTGTGTGGAGGGGCACTGGTATTCCCTCCAAGGGAGAAATTTCTCCATCCGAGGGAAGGTAAGCGTCCGTGGTACAGGGAAAAAAAAACAGCTGCACCAAGGAGGAGGAAAGAGATTTGAGCCACAACGGTCAGACGCAATACAGTATGGGTTGAACCCCTTAATATTATACTCATCTTCGTAGATCAGAGAGGGAGAGTTGTGGACGGAGGAGTTCAGCTAACTCGAATTAGTCAGGACGAGACCTCCATGCTATTGCCATTGCCTTGTGAGCCATTTGTTTTCAGCCTTTTGGCCGAATCTTTCCTGGGGCTCCTTTGATCCAAAGAACGCTGAACGTGGGGGTCTTTGGATGCCACAAATGCATATGTGGGAGAGATTCGGAGGGATCAGTGAAGGCCAGTTGTTCGCCTGATGGGGCTTTGATGCGTAGTGTGGCTGGGAAGGCCAGGGTGAATCTGATGTTCCTCTTGAATAGCTCCGCACAAACGGTTTGGAAGGACTTCCTCTTCTTCGCCACCTCGGCCGAATAGTCCGCAAAGATGAGAATCTTCGCACCATCGATTAATAAAGACTTTGTTTGTCTAAATTTTTGTAGAATGCTGTGCTTGTCAGCATAATTTAGATATTTGGCTATGGTTGGTCTCGGTGTTGTGCGATCAGACCTAGGAGGGCCCAGCCTATGAGCGTGCTCCACTTGAAAAGGGCCTCTCAGGCCCAGGGCTTCTGGTACCTTGACCGCACAAAAATGAGATGGTGGGGGACACCGCCTCGGGGACCCCAATAAACCTCAAGTTGCTCCTTCTGGACCTGTTCTCGAGATCCTCGAGTTTCTCCACTATGAGGTGGATTTGAGTGTCCTGCGCCCAGTCCGAGTCTTGTGTGTGGTAAAGCTCCTCCTCCACATGCGCAATCTTCTGTTCGGCTTCTGTGAGCCTGGCTGCCTGTTCCCTCAGATCTTTGTGCATCTGGGCCATACCAGCCTGAACCGATCGTTCGACTGTGGCTGCGATCATTAGAGCCAGAAGTGCAGCTACAGCCTGTGCGATGAGATCCGTGTCTCTGGTCTCCGCATTCGTTGGAAGAACGGACGTGTCAGGAACGATCGCACTTCCCGACACGGCCACCATGACAGGCGGCACGGCCTGTCCAGCATCTTCGGTTCCCCGTAGCTGCGGGAACGAACGAGGCGTACCCTTGTCGAGGTAACGCTCCATGATCCTCTCTGGGACTCCTCCGGTGTCAGATCGCTCAGTGTGGAGCTGGTGGGGCCGTTTTATAAGCAGGATTCGAGGCTTGCTGCGGGAGCTAAGCTATCTAGCGGCTAAGCCATGAGACGCCGGAACCAGAAGTTAACACCAATTTTAATACACCTGCTCCTCATTCACACCTGAGACCTTGTACCACTAACGAGTCACATGACACCAGGGGAGGGAAAATGGCTAATTGGGTCCAATTTGGACATTTTCACTTAGGGGTGCACTCACTTTTGTTGCCAGCGGTTTAGACATTAATGGCTGTGCGTTGAGTTATTTTAAGGGGACAGCAAAATTACACTGTTATACAAGCTGTACACTCATTGCTTTACATTTTAGCAAAGTGTCATCTCTTCAGTGTTGTCACATGAAAAGATATAGTAAAATATTTACAAACATGTGAGGGGTGAACTCACTTTTGTGAGATACTGTATATAACAATATATGTTTCCTTAGCATTTACAACTTTGTATACAATTGCATGATTTATATAATCTCTACTCTGCTGAAAAAGATTTTTGAACCTGCTCGTCTCCACCCTTGAAGAAGAGACTTTGCTTTGAAGTGTGTCGCGTGTCATCAGATGTCACATGGGCAAAAGGCTCCTTTATACTGTCTAGAACCTCTCTGTTTGTTATCAGTTATCATCTTATATGTATTTTTTACTGCATGATTTTTTATCAGATGTTTTAATCTTTACTACAGGGCTTCCTGGACATTCTGCTGCATGAAAAGTCCCTGTATTTAGAGGGTTGCTTTTATATTTGCTAGTAGCAAACCACAGAGCACAGCACTAAAACCTACATTTTTGTACCAGTCTGACTTGAGCAGTCAAGAAATCTTTAAGGTATAAGATATTATATTCCATTCCATTTCTCACCTTCCTGAGTTCTTCCTGCAGTTTTTTCAGTTTAATTTCCAGCTCTGTGACTTTGTCGTTGAGATTTCTATGAAAAAAAAGAGAAAAAATTATTTATTACAACTACATAAAACACAGCAGACATTTTTTAAGCAAAACTGCAGGCAAACAGTTAAATACACTGTTAAAATACAGATATGTGGTCTGGTTTACCTACCAAAGCTTTTCAAATTTTGCTTAGTCAGTCTTGCAATCTGCCAGAAAACACAACCAGGTCTACTTCTCTCTACTGCAGTTAAGCAACACTACCTGTCGCATTACCCAATCCAGCCTGCTGACTACTTACACAGTGAGTGAGCAGAAGCACACTGACAAGGTCATTTCTGCCCTTTCCTATCCAGAAGGTTTGGTTAGAAGGCATTGTGCAAAGTATTAGGGCCATGATTGTCTCAGAGTTCTGCCCCCCACCCCCTCCCCCCACTTCCCAGTCTGCCTGCTGCTTTTTAGAGGATTATAGAAGGTTATATGAACATTTTCCAGAATTTGTACTAGATTTTTTTAAATGTAATAATTCAATGCATGCATCATTGGACTAAATGGTGTTTTTATATTTGCTTGGAGTTCAGCTTTAAATTAAACCTGTTATGAGACCCTGACACTACCTGCTTCTAAAATAATAGATGCCTGGCTGTTATATTGATTGGCTTAAATTGTCACTAAGTCGTTGGGGTAAAAGTGGAACTATGGGCAAAAAAGAAAAAAATGACGTATATCATGCAGTCTGTCAATAGCATTAAAGTGGTTGTAAACTCTTTCATATACCTAGTGAAGTGAATAGTCTCAGGTGATACACAGAGATGAAACAAATCCTTCTACAAAAGTTTTACTTGTTTATCTGCTATCTTCTCTTGTCTACAACCCTCCAAAGAGCACAATTGTGATAAAATCCTTCTGCATCTGTGAGAAGTACAGAGGAGGGGGTGGAGAGCTGCGGTTACAGCTCTTATACACTGTGTGAGAGCTGATTGGAGGAAAGGGGCACCACTCCCCTCCACATAGGCAGAGGAACAAAGGAATGTGCAAAGCTGTATTATGAATAGACAAGCTGTGTG
The DNA here is from genome assembly GCA_018402905.1 of Glandirana rugosa. Classification (NCBI taxonomy): domain Eukaryota; kingdom Metazoa; phylum Chordata; class Amphibia; order Anura; family Ranidae; genus Glandirana; species Glandirana rugosa. The sequence continues at coordinate 118,973 of BLSH010345103.1, read as the reverse complement.
CTTATCCTCCTCCCTGTCACAAATTTATCTCATATCTCGGGAAAACTTCTCAGAAGTGACTCATGCTGAGGGACAAAGCACCAGAGAGAAACAACACTTAGAGCTTTGGAGAGAGATAGATAAACCCTTCAGATATACAGTATGTTATTATTATTATACAGGATTTATATAGCGCCAACAGTTTACGCAGCGCTTTACAACTTGAGGGTAGACAGTACAAATACAATACACTTAAATATAGTAGAAATCAGAGGGCCCTGCTCGTTAGAGCTTACAATCTAAGAGGGAAGGTCTATGGGGAGTGTGCTGATGGAGAAGATAAATGTACAGTTGTTAGGTGGGAGCCAGATAGGCTTCTCTGAAGAGATGAGTTTTCAGGGATTGTGTGAAGGTGGACAAAGTAGGAGAAAGTCGGACAGATTGGGGTAGAGCATTCGAGAGGATGGGAGATGCTCTGGGGAAGTCCTGGAGGCGAGCATGGGATGAGGTGACAAGGGAATGTATGTGCTTAGTTCACATTTCATGACTGAGGTTTACAGCCACTTTAACACAGCTGTCTTTGTTTTTCTGAGTCCGCTCTGTACATAATTTTATTCCCTGTTGCTCCTGACAGTTTGTTTGTTATTTTAACAGACCTGTCCATCAAAAGTGGCAGTTAGAGGGTTGAGACAAACAAAAAACAGTTACAAGGGTGAAAATCCTGATCCCAAAAAGAAAAAATAGGATTTTACCGTAAAATCCTTTTCTCTGAGTTCATTGACAGATGCAGCCTTTAATCTTGACATGTGGGGTATGCACCTTTTACCAGGAGTAGACTAGGCAGAACACAGTTCAGACAAAAAGCAAGCTAGCCCCTCCCAGGGGGCAGTCCTCACTCTGCATAACCCCCTCCGCCCTGCTAGCACATCAGTTTGTAACAAGCAGTACAAACTCAGAACACAGAGGGGTGGGTGCTGCGTCTGTCAATGAACTCAGAAAAGGATTTTACGGTAAGTCAAAAAATCCTATTTTCTCTTTCATTCATGGACAGCCGCAGCCTCTAATCTTGACATGTGGGGACGTCCCAAAGCAGTGTCAAACCAAAGAGGGGTGGGCAAAACGTGAACAACTGTGCCCAACGGAAAACTCTCCGGGAGGCGCCAGACGCGCCTACACCGCTGCCTGCAAAACTTTGCGGCTAAAAGCAGCATCCACAGATGCTGACACATCAACTTTGTAATACTTAGCAAAGGTGTGCACGGAGGTCCAAGTGGCAGCCTTGCACACCTGAGACACCGACGCTTGGTGTTGGAAAGCCCAGGATGTACTAATCGCCCTGGTGGAATGAGCCGTGACCGGAAAGGGGGGCTTTTGACCCCGAACCTCATACGCCCGGGTCACGGTCTGTCTAATCCAACGCGAGATAGTGGCCGATGAGGCCGCCAGTCCTTTGCGTGGGCCATCCAGCACCACGAACAACGCATCCGACTTCCAAAAGGAGGCCGTGACTGACAAATACACCCACAGAGCCCTCACCACATCCAGGGAGTGCAACGCAACCTCCTTAGGATGAGACGGGTGCGGACACAAGGAAGGAAAGACAATGTCCTCATTAATGTGAAAAGAGGAAACCACCTTCGGAAGGAACGAAGGAGAAACGCGAAGCACCGCCTTGTCCTTGTACAGGACCAAGTAAGGAGACCTACAGGACAAAGCCGCCAACTCAGACACCCGCCTGGTGGATGTGATGGCCACCAAGAAGGCCACCTTTTGCGAGAGCAGCAGCAAAGAAATGTCTCTGATCTTTTCATATGGCGGCTTCTGCAGTACTGAAAGTACCAGGTTCAGATCCCACGGCGCCAGGGGCGACCGCACCTGAGGCGCCACATGACGTACCCCCTGTACAAAGGTACGAATCAAAGAGTCCGTTGCTAACGGACGCTGGAAAAAAATCACTAGGGCAGAAATCTGCCCCTTGAGGGTACTCAAAACCAGCTTTTGATCCAGGCCTTGCTGAAGAAAGGCCAGTACACGAGTCACTGAAAAGGAACGGGGGTTCCACCCCCCAGCCTCGCACCAAGCAATATAAGCCTTCCAGGTGCGGTGATAGATCTTGCGTGACGTGGACTTACGTGCCTTAAGCATGGTGGGGATCACTGACTCAGAGACCCCCCTATCCCTCAATACCTGGGATTCAATGGCCAGGCCGTCAAAGCCAGCGAGTGTAAAGCAGGGTGCAGGATGGGCCCCTGCGACAGCAGATCTTCCGTTACATCCGTTACCATCCATACCACGTCAGCGTACAAAGGACGCCGAGGCCAATCCGGAGCCACCAGGATAGCCGTAATCCCCTCCATTTCTATCCTGCGCAACAGGCGTGGAAGAAGCTTGACAGGAGGGAAGGCGTAAAGGAGCCAGTACCGAGACCACGGAGCCACAAGGGCATCCACCGCGTCCGCCAACAGATCCCTTGCTCTGCACACAAAGGTTCGCACCTTGCGATTGAACCGGGACGCCAGCAGGTCCACTTCTGGCGTGCCCCACCTCTGGCAGATCTGACGGAACACTTCCGGATGCAGGGACCACTCTCCCTGATCCAGAGTCTGGCGACTGAGAAAGTCCGCCTGCCAATTCTCTACGCCTGGAACATAAACGGCGGAGATGGCTGGCACATGAAGCTCTGCCCACCTCAAGATGTGGGCCGGTTCCGCGGCTGCTGCCACATTCTTTATGCCGCTTTGGTGGTTTACATACGCCACCGCCATGGCATTGTCCGACTGCACCCGAACCGGTCGACCCCGTAACCTCTCTGACCAATGGAAAAGGCAGAGCCTGATCGCCCGCAATTCCAGCACATTGATCGGAAGGCGGGACTCCTCCGAGGACCATCGGCCCTGGGCAGACAACCGCCCCAGGACTCCTCCCCAACCTGCTAGGCTGGCATTGGTCGTGACAATCGACCATTCCAGGGGAAGGAACGACTTTCCCAGGCTCAACGCTGGGGCCCGCAGCCACCAGGCAAGAGCCCCCCTGGTCTGGTGATCCAACCTGATCACCCGATCCAGAGACAAATGGAGACTTGTCCCACTGCAGCAGAATCGCCCTCTGCAGGAGCCAGGTGTGACTCTGGGCATACGGAACCGCCTCGAAGGCCGACACCGTGAGCCCAAACACCCACATGCAGAAACGTAAGGAAGGCCACCATCGTGACAGCAGAGCCCGTACCGCAGTATGCAGTGTCCGCAACTTGGCCGGAGGCAAGAACACCATCGCCTGCTCTGTGTCCAGTATCAGGCCCAGATATTCTAGGCGGCACAATGGGACCAGCGTTGACTTCTGAAGGTTGATCAACCAGCTGAAATCCCGCAGGGAGGCCAGGGTGATCGAGACATTGTCCTCCAAGGCAGAAGCCGACTCCGCCCGCAGGAGCAGATCGTCTAGATATGCCACCACCGCAATGCCCCTCTGCCTCAGCAGAGCCAGCACCGGAGCCAACAGCTTGATGAAGACTCGCGGAGCAGAGGCTAGGCCGAAGGGGAGAGCCACAAACTGGTAGTGGAGGTCCCCCACCACAAAACGCAGAAAACGCTGATGCCGAACACAAATGGGAACGTGGAGATACGCGTCCCTGATGTCCAGAGAAGCCAGGAATTCCCCCTGGCGCAGCGCGGCCACGGCAGAACGGATTGACTCCATCCTGAATTTGTGCGCCTTCACTAAGTGATTGAGCGCATTCAGGTCCAGAACCGGCCTGACCCCATCCTTCTTTTGTACCACAAAGAGGTTGGAATAAAACCCGCGGAACTGTTCTGCTGGAGGGACCGGGACAATCACCCCCTGCACTAACAGAGCCTGGATAGCCCCCAACAGAGCTTGCCGATGCCCCGGAGGGAGTCTCGGATTTGAAGGGAAAAACCTGTCTGGGGGCCGGGTACAAAACTCTATCTTGTACCCGGACATCATCACCTCCCGCACTCAAAGATCCGAGATGCGGGCGGTCCACGAACCCCAGAAGCCGACCCCCCACCCGAGCGTCGGGCGGGGGCAGCCCATCATGCGGAGGTGGGCTTCTCCTCCACCTTTCCAGACTTGCGCTGCCAGGAACGCTTCTGGTTCCCTGCGGCAGCCTTGCCGGGCCGGGCGCATGAAAAAACTGCTTGACTAGAAAAGGAGGGACCCTGTTTACGGCGTTGCTCCCACAGCTTGGGTTCCGGAAGATACGTACTCTTCCCCCCGTGAAATCCCTAATGATTTCATCCAGGGAAGTCCCAAACAGCCGACCGCCCTAAAACGGCAGGTCCGTGAGGCCTTTTTTTGACGCATGGTCGCCCGACCAGCACCTCAGCCACAGCAGCCGTCTAATAATAGCAAAAACTGCCAGCTTTGACAGCATGGGAGCTACGTCCAATGCCGCGTTGCAGATGTACCTGAGACCCTGCACCAGCTGGTCAGCCAGCTGCACCGACTCCGAAGGGACCCCGGGGTCCCCCAAATCCTTGTGCAGTCCCGTCGCCCACTCTGTGAGTGTCTGCTCCACCATCGCTGACGCCAGCACCGGCCGCATGGCCGACCCCGCCACCCAGAACACTGCCTCTGTCCACCTGTCGGCAGGATTCTTAAACGACGGAGAGCCCTCCATCGGAATTGTGGTAGCCTTGTTCAGGCGGGCCACCGGAGGGTCAACCACGGGGGACACCCACTTCTGCACCAAGCTATCCTTAAAAGGATAGCACACAGGAAAGCGTTTAGGCAATGTGAACGAATTCTGAGGACGCTGCCATTCCTTGTAGACAAACTGGACAAAGTATGGCACATAAGGGAAAGCCCTAGGAGTCCGAGCTGGCCTATGGGACCCAAAGACGTAAGCCCCCTATTGCGACATCCCGGCCTGGCCCAAATGCAGCGTCTCGCAGACGGCAGCCACCAGGGAGCCCACCGGCGCCTTTTCCCGTGCTACGGTGGCCCCCTGCTCCTCCTCACCGTCAGAAGGGTCCAATTCCCCATCTGACAGGTCCATGGGGGTCCCTGAGATCACATAACCCCCTTCCGGCTCAGAATCCTCCTCAGAGCATGGGGGAGGGGGTGGACACTTCTGCGCCACCCCCTTACCATGGACCGGTTCCACCCGGGCGAGAATCTCTTCCAAAATTGAAGTAAGTTTGTCCAGTGGGACTACAGGTCCCAGCGCCGCCGGAGCCTCCGCAGAGACTTCCAGAACCGACATACCCGGTTCAGCCGCCATGTGCCACCCCCGGACTCTAGTGAAGCCTACAGGCCGCAACCCCACCACAGGCCAACCCTCAATCACCCCCGCACAGCGGACCGGAAATGCACTGGAGGACCGCACTGTGCCGCTACCAGCACCCCAGGGAAAAGCCAGCTATACTTGCTGAAAGGGCCTGCCTCCACTGCCGCTGCTACTGCTGCTGTGCTGCCGCTGCTGAGCTCCCCAACACGTGTCGAGCACGCCGTCCAGAATGAAGAAAAAAACGGTGCCAAAGCCCATGCTATAAGCTCCACAGAAGACCAACCGAAAATGGCCGCCGTAGCAAACACTAGAGGCCAAACCACCACCAAGATGGCCGCGACTCCGGCAAAATGGCGTCCGGCCCCGAAAAAATGGAGGCCATCGCCACATGGTGGTGGGCCCAAAAACAGCAGCACTGAGGCGGGAGCGGTGGGATGCGGTGTAGGGGGTGGGGGGGAGAACGACCCTTGCCCAAACAGAGGGAGGGAAAGATAGGGCACCCACCAGCCCCCTCCGCACCCCCCGGGGAGGGGAGGAAGCGTACTCACCCTTCCAGACGGGCGCAGCGGGTAGCCACCCAAGACAGGCCTGCCGCCCCTACAGGTGGGGAGGGAGCTGTCAGCCAAGCGACGCCTCGACGTGAGCCACAGCCCGGTCACTCAGCGCGCTGGCGGGACGTTTAACCTGCGGCCGCCCCCCACGGAACGGGGCCCAATGCGGCCGACCCCGCAGGCAGCTAAGGGATGGCTTGCATCTGTCGGCCGTGATGGGGAGACTGCCTGGACCTAAAGATCTCCAGCATGTCACCCAGCTGGCTACTTGATTGCATTCTTCATCATATCCTGAGAAAAAACAAAGAATTTGGGGAACCGCAGATCCCAGCAGGGAGCCTAGGTGCTACTCCTTGCACTAGGCAGAAAAAACTGGTGTGCTAGCAGGGCGGAGGGGGTTATGCAGAGTGAGGACTTTCCTGGGAGGGGATAGCTTGCTTTTTGTCTGAACTGTGTTCTGCCTAGTCTACTCCTGGTAAAAGGTGCATACCTCACATGTCAAGATTAGAGGCTGCGTTTGTCAATGAACGAAAGAGAAAAAATGCCGCTGTTACGGCTTAAAAAGTGTTAGCTGGATTAGGCTTTAATTTGTCAAGTCATCGCCAAAGCCTGCCTCCACTGCCGCTGCTACTGCTGCTTTGCTGCCGCTGCTGAGCTCCCCAACACGTGTCGAGCACGCCGTCCAGAATGAAGAAAAAAACGGTGCCAAAGCCCATGCTATAAGCTCCACAGAAGACCAACCGAAAATGGCCGCCGTAGCAAACACTAGAGGCCAAACCACCACCAAGATGGCTGCGACTCCGGCAAAATGGCGTCCGGCCCCGAAAAAATGGAGGCCACCGCCACATGGTCGGTGGGCCCAAAAACAGCAGCACTGAGGCGGGAGCGGTGGGATGCGGTGTAGGGCGTGGGGGGGAGAACGACCGGAACCACCCTTGCCCAAACAGAGGGAGGGAAAGATAGGGCACCCACCAGCCCCCCCTCCGCACCCCCCGGGGAGGGGAGGAAGCGTACTCACCCTTCCAGACGGGCGCAGCGGGTAGCCACCCAAGACAGGCCTGCCGCCCCTACAGGTGGGGAGGGAGCTGTCAGCCAAGCGACGCCTCGACGTGAGCCACAGCCCGGTCACTCAGCGCGCTGGCGGGACGTTTGACCTGCGACCGCCCCGCACGGAATGGGGCCCGATGCGGCCGACCCCGCAGGCAGCTAAGGGATGGCTTGCATCTGTCGGCCGCGATGGGGAGACTACCTGGACCTAAAGATCTCCAGCATGTCACCCAGCTGGCTACTTGATTGCATTCTTCATCATATCTTGACAAAAAACAAAAAAATTGGGGAACCGCAGATCCCAGCAGGGAGCCTAGGTGCTACTCCTTGCACTAGGCAGAAAAAACTGGTGTGCTAGCAGGGCGGAGGGGGTTATGCAGAGTGAGGACTTTCCTGGGAGGGGATAGCTTGCTTTTTGTCTGAACTGTGTTCTGCCTAGTCTACTCCTGGTAAAAGGTGCATACCTCACATGTCAAGATTAGAGGCTGCGTTTGTCAATGAACGCAAGAGAAAAAATGCCGCTGTTACAGCTTAAAAAGTGTTAGCTGGATTAGGCTTTAATTTGTCAGTCATCGCCAAAGCCTGCTCTTAATAGAAGTCCAGCTGCACAGAGGGCATCTGCACCTAGGGTTGTTTACCTTGATTTATCAGGTGCCAGATAGCTTTCAATTGTGGGCAACATGTTTAAATTAGGGGTAGGAATGTAAGGCATACACTTTTTCAGTTAGAGGGCTAAACACCAGGGGCATCTTTTCAAGCACAGGGATCAGTGGTCCTATAAATTTGCACAGGATACCCTCCATTTTTTTAAATCTTAACAGGTTAATTTCGGTTTGATCAACCAAAATGGTGAAGGTACCACAATGTCTGACACATGGCAGGGGAGGAAGAGATTGGTCTGTTCCCTCCAAAAGTTGAAATAGGGGTTTTTCAGGTAGGACAGGGGCTGCAAATGGTCAGTGCTATGTAAATGGTCAAGGGTTCCTGAATATATAGTCTGGGTTCTTTGTGTGGCAAGGCGATACTATAGTCAATTGCGAATGGAAGTGGTTAATTCTGATATGTGGATTTTGATAATGATACCACCGGAGGATGAGTGTTTGTGGCAATTCTGTTCTTTTTTTGTCTATGACAAAAAAGGGGATAATAAGTTAGATATAGAAAGGCAAGATGAGGTTAATGATTTCGTTAGGAAGGTGAAAACAATGAGGGCTGTGGACACTTATGCAGTGTCTTTATCATCAACTCACTTTCACCTTTGTAAGAAATAAGTTAAGGCGATAAGAGGGGGCAAGTGTGCATAAATATTTAATCTCACAAGGGAAGCAGTACAAGCTAAGCTGCAAGGAAGCGGCATGGAGAAAGTGCATAAGGGGATAATGGAATGTAATAAGGGTTTTGTGGTATTAATTATTTCAATTGTGGAAAATAAACCAGAGCACTAGAGTTGAGCGAACCCGGACTGTAAAGTTCGGGTCCGTACCGGACTTTAGGGTGTCCGTGCCCTGAACCCGGACATTTGAAAAAAAAAAGTCTGGGATCGGTATTCGGTATTTTTGGCGCCTTTTCTATAGCTGCTGGGCAGCCAATCAACAAGCTTTTCACTAGTTTTCCCTTAGAAGCCATCACAACCATGCCTACTAATGGCATGTCTGTGATTGGCCAGTGCATCATGTGTGCCACGTGTCAGATCATCTCAGACTAGAGTAGGGAGAGCTTCATGCCGGTGCTGTGAGGGAAAGATTAGCGTTCACAACGATCTCAGACTGCATTAGGGAGACCTTCATTGCGGTCCTGGGAGGGAGACATTAGCGTTCAGAATCATCTTATAGTGCATTAGGGAGACGTTCCTGTCTGTGCTGTGAGGAAGACATTAGCGTTCAGAACCATCTTATAGTGCATTAGGGAGACGTTCCTGTTGGTGCTTTGAGGGAGAGATTATCATTCTAAAACCATCTACTACTGCATTAGGGAGACGTTCCTGTTGGTGCTCTGAGGGAGAGATTATCATTCTAAAACCATCTCCTACTGCATTAGGGAGAGGTTCCTGTTGGTGCTCTGAGGGAGAGATTATCGTTATAAAACCACCTACTACTGCATTAGGGAGAGGTTCCTGTTGGTGCTCTGAGGGAGAGATTATCGTTATAAAACCACCTACTACTGCATTAGGGAGAGGTTCCTGTTGGTGCTCTGAGGGAGAGTTTATCGTTATAAAACCATCTACTACTGAATTAGGGAGAGGTTCCCGTTGGTGCTCTGAGGGATAGTTTATCGTTACAAAACCATCTACTATTGCATTAGGGAGAGGTTCCTGTTGGTGCTCTGAGGGAGAGTTTATCATTCTAAAACCATCTCCTACTGCATTAGGGAGAGGTTCCTGTTGGTGCTCTGAGGGAGAGTTTATCGTTATAAAACCATCTACTACTGCATTAGGGAGAGGTTCCTGTTGGTGCTCTGAGGAAGAGTTTATCGTTCTACAACCATCTACTACTACATTAGGGAGAGGTTCCTGGCGGTGCCGTGAGGGGGAGATTATTGTTCTAAAATCATCTCATACTGCAGTAGGGACAGGTTCCTGTTGGTGCTGTGAAAGACAGATTACCTTTCTAAAATCATCTCATACTGGTGTAGGGAGTGGTTCCTGCTGCTTGTGTGAGTGGTGGAGAGGTTCCTGCTGTTGGTGTGAGCGGTGCATTTCTTGCACAAAAACAAAAAGTGCATCTACAATTTTCTTTTTTTTTTTAAAAAAAGAATAATAATTTATTATTCTTTTTTTTTAGTATTAATAAATAGTGCTACATAGTACATTTGTGTCCAGAATGAGGAGAGTATTATTTAATAATAAGAAAAAAATTTTTTTTTTTCTTTTAACATCTACGTGAAAAACAAAAACACGTTCTTTACGTGGCGAGTGTGGTTGTCGTCCTTGGAGAGGTGGTGAGTGTGTTCGTCGTCCTTGGTGAGGGATGTGGTCATACTCTACTAAAATCTTTCCATTAGACAGAAAGTGTCGTGGTTGTCCTTGGACAGGGATGACGTCATACTCTACTAAAATCTTGTTATTAGAGGGGGAGTGCCGTGGCGGTCCTTGGAGAGGGATTACATCATCATCTACCAACATCTTGCTATTTGAGAAGGAGTCTCGTGGTTGTCCTTGGAGAGGGATTACGTCATCATCTACCAAAATATTGC
>BLSH010345103.1:86325-97151 GCA_018402905.1 Glandirana rugosa | reverse complement strand
ACAGGAGTAGAACGGAAGAGGAGGCAGGAAAATCTGGGCCGAGGCTGAGGTGGGAGCTCTATGGAGGAGAAGAAGGGCCTCCATAAGGACTGGCGTGGGGGGAGGCTCAAACTCGGGGGGCAACCAGGTTCAAGAGGACAGTTTTTTGTCCCCTTGCCAGGTGGAAAGGTCACGAGTGGACCTATAGGCCCCTACAGGGAGGGGAAAGGGGGGAGGGGGGAAGGGAAGGGGGGGCCAGGTCTTCCATGAGGAAAGAGAGGTAGAGAGAGAGGATTGGACAGGAGGGGAGAAGATCCTGCTGTTGGCGCGCCCCCCCGCCTCCTCGCGCGGGGGGGGGGCGGGCGGCGTAGGAGAGGAGATAAGGAATAATGGTCAATATACTGACTTATAATGTACGCGGGCTAGGCAGCCCCGCAAAGAGACATAAAATCCTACAGGAGTTAAACCAGTACTCTGCAGAAATAGTGTTCCTACAAGAAACACACTACGCTCAGGACACCAATGTAAGAATATACTCCAAAAATTTCCCAATATGGTATTATGGAGACTCTCCGATAAAAAGATCTAAAGGGGTGGCAATTGGGTTTTCAAGGAAAGTACAGTTTATAATAGGGGAAAGAATGACCGACCCAGAAGGAAGGTATTTATTCCTGAAGGGAAGGCTAAACAATCAAGATTATACCCTAGTAAACGCGTATTGCCCGAATAAAAATCCAGCGGGGTTTCTGTCAAACGTACTAGAAAAACTGATGGGATTCAAAAAAGGTTTAGTAGTAGTCGCTGGAGACTTTAACTTTGGAATGAATCCAGAACTAGATAGTACGTCCCGGGCCCAGGGGATAGCAAACGGAAAATTAGGTAGAGTTAAAAGGAAAATACAGCAGAACCAGTTAATAGATATATGGAGGATACTCCATCCCAAGGAAAAAGATTACACGTCCTTCTCCCCTGTGCACGGGACATATTCGAGAATAGACTACATTCTAGTAGAACACAGAGCAATGGAACGGGTAATGAAAACGAATATCGAAGTAGCAACCTTATCAGATCACGCACCGGTGACCCTGACACTAGATATAGGGGAGACCCTAGGGAAGGAGTATGAATGGAAGCTGAACGAAGAAATGTTAAATGATAAAGAGATCACGGAAAAAATAAAGGAAGAGCTGATAAAATATTTTGAGGTAAATGCTACAGAAGAGGCTCCGGTCCCTATAGTGTGGGAAGCTCATAAGGCCTACATAAGAGGGATACTGACAGGGTAGACTGGGCTTTCATGTTCCAGACATTGGAAACGATTGGGGTAGGAAGTAAGATGATACAATGGATCAGGGCGCTATACAATTACCCAAGGGCCAAGGTAAGAATAAACGGAATGCTGTCTTCCCCCATTGTCATGGAAAATGGGACAAGACAGGGTTGCCCCCTATCCCCATTCATCTTTATAATTTCACTAGAACCCCTTCTAGCGACAATAAGGAACAATAAGGAAATTGGGGGGGGTGAAGGTAGGGGAGGAGGAGCATAAGGTAGCCGCATACGCGGATGACATCCTGGTATATGTTAGTAATCCCAGAAACACTATACATAATTTAATGAAAGTACTGAAAGTATATGGGGAAACATCAAACTTTAAAATCAATTATAGCAAGTCCGAAGCCATGCTTATAAAGGGGAGCAAAAAGGAAGGCAGAGAGCTACAGAAAGAGTTCCCCCTTAAATGGAACAACGAGGAATTAAACTATTTGGGAATAAAAATAACAAAAACAAGGGAAAAGCTATACCAGCAAAATGATATCCCCTTATTAAACGAGATAAGGGACGAAGTGAGGAGGATAACATATAGACCCCTGTCCTGGATAGGCCGGATTAATGCAATAAAAATGATAATTTTAATCAAAATAACGTATAAATTGCAAATGCTCCCAATTTACATCCCACAGGAGTTTTTTCAGACCATGAAAAAGATACTAAGGCGGTTTATATGGCATAATCAAAAACCAAGGATAAAGGCCTCAGTCTTGAATAGAGGAAAGACAAGAGGAGGACTGGCACTCCCAGATGTAAAAAAGTATTATCAGGCGAATGTAATGGCACGAGTGATTGAATGGGCACAAAAGAATGAAAGGAAAAAATGGGTGAAAATAGAAAACACAACTAGCAAAACACAATTAGGAAAGATGATTTGGATACCACCCAAATTTAGGAATTTAGATGCACACACCAGTGATATTACGCACATTGTATTGAGAGTATGGGATAACACCTGGAAAAAAGGAAAATGGAAATACAATTCACCATTCACCCCAATATGTGGAACAAAGTATTTTGCACCAGGGCAAGAGGGATGGCAGGGTAAATGGATAAAGGACGAGTCACTAAAATTAAAGGATATCACACATGAGGGGAGAATAAGGTCATTGGGGGAATTAAAACAAAGTGAGAAGTTTGGGAAGATCGATGAATGGAGGTACCTCCAATTGAAAAATCTTGTGGATACCCTCCCACAGCCCCTGAGAATGGAGAAAGAGATATCAATATTAATAAAAACTTGCATGACGGGGAAAAAGAGAGGAAGGGTATCGGCAAAGTATAAAATCCTACAGGGACTGGGAGAGGAGGAGCGCCCTCCATTTGTCGATAAGTGGGAAGAAGAAATGGGAGCACGAGGGTCGGAGCAACAGTGGGGAAAAATAATGGCACAAGCACATACAACAACCACAGATAGCAAAACTTGGGAGATGAACTACAAATTCCTCTCGAGATGGTATCTGACACCAGTAAAAGTGGCAAAATTTCAGAGAGAGGAGTCTGGAAACTGTTGGCGAGGGTGCAGTACAAAGGGGACAATGGCACATCTATGATGGGACTGCCCAAACATTAAAACATATTGGGGAAAGGTATTAGAATTAATAAAAATAATAACGAAAGAAGAGACAGAGGCAGACCCATGGAGGTGCCTTTTTCATGTAAGTGAAAAGTCAATCAAACAATATAAAAAAACGCTAACACCAATACTACTAAACGTGGCTAAGGGCCTAATACCAAAATATTGGCAAAAGAAGGAACATCCCCCTCTAACGGAATGGTGTAATAGAGTGGACGAAATAGCTAACCTAGAACAATTAAAACACACAGATGTAGAAGAGACAGGGGATAGAGATAGTAAATGGGAGAACTGGGTGAGATTCAAAAAATCGAAAGAATACCTAGAGCTGAGGAGTACTGAAATAGAGAAAGGGAGGATTTAGAGAAGAGAACTTGGAAGACCTGGAGGGGGGGGGGGGGTAAGAGGGGGGGAGAGGAAAAAGATTGAAATGGATGTTAAAGGCTAGAAATAAATAAAATAAACAAAAATGTGGAATAACAGAGAAAATACCACAATGATGTGACCAAGGCCAGAGCTCGGAATGAGGGGAAAAAAAAGCTGAATAAAGCTAGCCTGGCGGTTTGCTGAGGTGGAAAAAAAAAATGGTATTGAAAAGGGGAAGGCTTTGTTTTGGCCACAAGGACCTTGGCTTTAATCAAGGCTTCTTCAGAGTTAGGCTCGGTTCACACAGGGGCAACTTGCGCTCCAACTTGTGTCGCCTCAAGTTGCTTGACATCTTAAATCCCATTGAAATGAACGGGAGCCATCTTAATGTACACTACTGAAGTCGCTCCGACTTCAAAAAAGGTTCCTATTTGACTTCAAGGCGACTTCTATCTGACTTGTGCCCATATAATTCAATGGAAATCGCCTCCAAGTCGGACCCCCATCTATATTAAAGCGACTTACAGGAAAAAGAAAAGAATTTACACAGCTACTCCCCCAGAATTACCCAGGCAACCCCCTCCCTCCCTTCTCTGATTGGCCACAGGCAAAGTCGCCTGGCATGGAGTCACGATTTAAGTCACCTAAAGTCGCGCTGAAGTCGCCTTGAAGTCGCGTTGTAAGTCGCCTAGCAAAGTCACGCCAAAGTCGGATCTCCCCTGTGTGAACGCAGCCTAAGTGTCATTCAAATGAGAGGCAATTTAGCAGCCCTGTGAGGAGGCAGTTACTCTCAGCTTACAAGTCGAGAGGGCACTGCTGGGCCTACAATGAAAAGCTTTGAAGCAGAAGGTTTTCAAGCAAGATCAGGTACACATGCATTACTTGTGGGGGTGAACATCCTAAGTTTGAGTGTACAGCATAGAAGAAGCATTTTTGTGCCAATGGCAAAAGGAGCGTTGCCCATAAAAGGACACAGGCTGGTCCTGTGGCTACAAAAATATCCACATAAGGAGAGATTTTAATTTGCTTTTAAATTGCTAGTGGTGGTGTGTAATGGGATCTACAAATCAAGTGAAGTAAATCTGCAGGAGAATTTCCAGGGGCTGCCAGGGACAATATTGCAGAGTTTAGCATGGGGAGGATGAAAATGGAAAATGGGAATATCTTTTACACTGCAAGGGCTAATTAATGAATGGTGCCATAGTGGATGAGATGTGCAAGGAGCATATAGTTACATAGTTAGTAAGATTGAATAAAGACAACAGTCCATCCAGTTCAACCTATGTAGGTGTGTGTGTGTACAAAAATAATTTCCCATATACCGTATATTGTTTTTGCTAAGTGGAGTGGAGCCCGTTTCATCCCCGCTGAGCCTCTGTGCAGAAACCGACCTGTCAGAACTCCGCTCTCCTCTATGGGGGATCGGATGAACACGGACCGCCTGTCCATGTTCATCGATCCGATCCGCCAGATGGATGGGAAATAGGGTTTCTATCCATCTGTATTCAGCGGATTGGAGTGGGTTGGATGTCAGCGGACATGTCACCACTGACATCCATCGCTCCATAGAGGACAATAGAGCGTCCATTCAGGTTCGCCTAAAAAACTGACAGGCGGACCTGAATGGTCCTCTAGTGTGAAAGGACCCTTACACTCCCTGGGAATGAAAAGTTTTATGCTTACACTGGGCACTCTGTTAAGATATTTGTAAAACGCTATCATATCTCCTCTCAAGCCTCCCTTAGACATTCCATATAATTAAGGTCCTCCTGTTCCCACATTAATTTATTTGCCCTTCTTTGGAATCTCTTCAGCTCCAGCACATCCTTTCTGAGGATTGGAACTGGATGAAATACTCCCCATTGGGCCGCACCAGAGTTTTATAAAGTGTCAGAATAATCGTTTTATCTCTGGAGTAAATTCCCTATTCTGCTGGCTTTGGTAGCTACGGCTTGACACTGCATGCTATTGCTCAATCTGTCTTCTACTAGGACCCCTAGATCCTTCTCCATCCTGGAATCCCCTAGGGGCTCTCCCCCTAATGAGTAACTAGCGTTTCTATTTTTACCCTAAGTGCATTTTTCATTACCTTACATTTTTCAATGTTAAACTTAATTTGCTATGCGTTAGCCCACTTAATTAATTTATTCAGGTCCTCTTGTAAAGTTTCTATACCCTGCTGTGTTGTTATTGCCCTACATATTTTTGTGTCATCAGCAAACACTGAGATTAAGCTATTTATCCCATCCTCTATATCCTTTATAATTAAATTAAACAGAATTGGTCCCAGGACAGAGCCTTGGGGTACTCCAATAACCGCAAATTCTAAGATATGATCCTTTATCATTCCTTAAAATAGTTTACAGACTACCGACGTTAGACTGACAGGCCTATAGTTCCCGGGACTAGATCTCTGCCCTTTTTTGAATATTGTTACCATGTGGGCCTTTCACCAATCAGCTAGTACCAATCCTGTCAGTAAGCCGTCCATGAAGATTAGGAAAAGAGGTCTGGCTATGACCTGACTGAGCTCTTTAAGGACTCTCGGGTGTAAGCCATCTGGTCCTGGTGATTTATTTAAGTTAAGCTTCTCTAATCCATTCTGGACTCCAGCCTCTATTAGCCACAAGGGTAGATCCTGTGGCGTGTTGCTAACAATATTGTCGTGGTCAGTATACCCCTTCTTTTCCTGTGTGAAGACCGAGGAGAAGAAAGCATTTAGCACAGCTGCCTTCTCCTTTTCATCTGTAACCATCTTCCCTTCCATAATTTATAATTCCAGTGCCTCCTTATTGTGCATCTTGAAACAGCCACACCACATGTTTTCAGAGAGTCCTGAAGTTATTTGTGGGTTTTTCTTTGCATCCCAAACATTTTTCCTGGCAGTTGTGGCTGAAATCCTAGTTGGTCTACCTGACTGTGGTTTGGTTTCAACAGAAACCCTCATTTTCCACTTCTGGATTAGAGTTTGAACATTGCTGATTGGCATTCTCAATTCCTTGGATACCTTTTTATATCCCTTTTCTGTTTTATACAGTTCAAATGCCTTTTCCCACAGATCCTTTGACAATTCTTTTGCTTTCCCCATGACTCAGAATCCAGAAACGTCAGTGCAGCACTGGATGAAAGATGCAAGGGTCTGTCAGGAGTCCAGAAACTCATTGATCTTTTATACACACATACTAACTACAAGCAAACAGATCACAGGTGAGGATGATTACCTTTAATAGCCATTCAAACCCATTTGTGTCAACTTGTGTGCATGTTATCAGGCCAAAATCACCAGGGTATGTAAACTTTTGATCAGGGTCATTTGGGTAGTTTCTGTTGTCATTATGATTTAAAAAGAGTAAACACAGTTAATTGATAATAAATGGCTTCAGCCAAACACTAACCACGAGTGAAAGAAATGTTTTTTTGTGTTCTCACTCATATTCTCTGAAAAATGGCCAAGAAATCATAAATCCTGCCAGGGTATGTAAACTTATGAGTACAACTGTATTTGAATGCTTGTATAATCCATAGAAACCATATTTACAGGTAAATTCTGCATATTGTTCCTGTAACCTGTGCATGTTTGTCTATCCACATTTGTGTGCACACATCACAGACATAGTAAAAAATACAGTAAAAAAAATATTTGGTTGTTTGTGCTTAATTGATGTGTATGCTCATATCCATTAGTACATCAGCCCCACTGAAAGCATGCAAATCTAAACAACAAAAAAAGCTGTGAGTTGAAAGTCTTTATTTGCATACTTGTTATGGGTTAGTGATTCAGATAATAAATGGAAATAGCTGGAATGACAGCCAATAAACCAGCATTTTAAGAAGAAGAGGTCAGCAATTACAGCCTCCATATTTCTCTCAGGAAGGTGTACTTTAAACATGTCAAAACTACAATCCTCCTGCGACATACAGTAATTTTATCTTACCCAGATGCGGTTGCCACAGAGCTGGGAGGTCCAAGATCATTTTTGATAGCTTGAACCTGTTCTGTAGAAACACAAATCAGATACAAAAATATCACACTAAATATCTTGCTGGAACTAATACAAGGTAAAAAATATTTTCTTAAATATAGCCGTTTGCATATATTTTAAACTTGATCTAATAAAATGTGTTTATTAAACTTAACCTAATGTGCATAGGCTGTTAAAAAAACAATTTGTTATGTTTTCCATGTAAAATACTTTTTTATTTTTGCAGCAGACCTTAGCAACCACTCATAAGTCATATTTCAGTGGGTTAGTTTCAACAAACAGAAAGCTGATATGTTAGTATTAATCACTTTTTGTGCATTGTCATTACTCTTTGTACAAATTGACTTTTAGAAACGAAATATACCAGGTAGCAGAGTTAAGTTGTGTGGTACAGACAACAGCCTGATTGTGTATGTAATGAAAATGACTGTAAATAAAAAAAATGTAGCAGGCTGGAATATTTCCACTATTTTCCTGTTGTTCTTTGGAAGGAGATTTCCTGTTGTTCTTTACTAGTATAACAGAGTTAAGAGAACAGCGTGTCACACTTTGTGAGGACTTACATGCACTGCTCAAAGTTCAAGCCAAATGAAAAAAGATATGATTGTCCAATTGTGCCCACTGTACAGGTTCTTTTAGTGGTCTAGAATTCAAAATCCATAGGGATACCTTATCATCCTTTTAATACTAAACATAAAAAGTCCACTGTGCTATGGAAACACTCAAACAAACCTATTTTGTAGGGTGAACTCCAGACAAAAAAGCAAAAACACATTTGAAATACATACATGGGAGCTGTTTTTGTTTGGAATAAAAAGAAATACATATATGGAAGCTGTTTTACTTGGCAAACGATCTGTATTTCTGTTCATCTGGTGCTGATATTTACACAGCTTTGCCAGACAGGAAAGCAAAGCTGGTGACCTGACATTTTGCTCCTGCAGTGATACAGTACACTTAGGTCAGCTACCTGCCCCCAGCCTGTGATTGGACAATGATAGAGAAGCAGCAGACATCCCTTTGCTTGCTCTCTTCTACTTTTAGCATGTCCCTTGTCAGCACAAGTACCCTGCAACATACCACATTGGCTCAGAATGCTGCCCTTCCCTTCTCATGTTTGAGCTCTGAGGTACAGGGGATTATAAGAGGCGAATAGCAAATTAGTATGTAAACAGTCTCTACGCTTTCAGGGCTCATTCACACTTGTCTGTTTTTGTCAGATACATTTTTCCTATGCATTGCAAAGCATTTTGCATTACACTTTAACATGTCATGACAAACCTCAATATATGTGATTGTGCATTCATACGCATTCATGCAACTTTATGTACAAAATCTTAATTGACCTGCATTTTGATGCATTCCTATTGATTTAAATGGTAGACAAGCAAAAATAGACAAGTGTGAATTGTTCCTAAGTAAATCAACCCCATTAGGTAATGGGGCACACACTGGGCCTGATGCATCAAAGAAGTGCATTTCGATGCGATATAATCACATTTACAACTTGACAGGCTTTTGTTCATGTTCAATGGGTTTTTCCATGCACGTACAAATCTATGGGAATGGAAAACCCACTTTAGACAGATCAAATGCAGGTTAGAATCAGATCAACTGTAGGTCAAATTTATCTGTCTCAATTCTGAATAATCTAAAAAGTATCTTAAACTGTTATTACTATAAACTGATGTCATTGACACAAGTCCAAAGCCTGTTGACATAGGTCCTTATACCAGCCTTTTTTAACCAGGGTTCTGTGGAACTCTGGGTTTCCCCCTGAATTTGCTAAGGGTTCCAAGTAATGAGCATTGCAAATTTTCTACAGCAATGCAAGGGGTTACTTGTAGACTGAACACTAACGTAAAGGGACATCACAATTTTCACAGTTTGCTTTCTCTCTCTTTCAGTTTTATTAGTGAATCAATATTTGTCAACAACAGCAGGTAAGTGTTAATAATGTATCTGTCGGGAATGTCAACAGTCTAGGATGCTGCTTTATATATTTTTTTATACTTTCTACAACTTACTGAACATGCTATGTTATGCTATGTTATGTGAGCTGTAGTTATAACTATTTTTGTCAAGCGGTTCCTTGATATCTTAAAAAATTTTCAAGGGATGCCTGTTCAACAGAAACCAATCACGACTTCTGGCAAACGGGCTTATTGGAAAATGTTTCTTGGTCAGCTGCCTGCAGCCACTGATCATTGTATTCTGACAGTGGAGGGTCCCATTGTCAGAATGCAATGCCCCAACAGGGGGGATTCCTCCATCCATTTTGTTTGCATAGATGGGGAATCTGTTCATTTTTTTTTTTCGTTTAGTCCACTGGCTGATCGCATAAAAAACAAGTCATCTATGGCCAGCTTTAGAAAATGTTTATCAGTTAATCAGAATTTTCCATGTTGCCAAATATTGCAAACCAAACTTCAACAACATTTCTGGCAAAGGATACCTTCTTTAGACATGGCTTCCAGAATACTGTTGCAAGCCAGAGTAAGATCAGAGATGCTCTTCCATTCATCTTCAAGAGATTGTGGAGCTGATGAAAATGCTGAAAACGAAAAAAAAAAAGTCTGAACAGGAGATTCTGGAATACCAGTTTATGCAGCCCATTAAAGTAGATCTAAACCTAAACACTAGAATCTCCTATTAGCTCTAGCATGCAAGTTCTAATCAGTTTTTTACTTTTTTAATGTTGTACTTTTTTGAAAGAATACCTGGTGATCCTGCCATAAAGGTTCAGGCATTTCCTATTATCATCCAATTGTGCTTCTGTGTTATCCCCCTTTCAAATGCATCTGGTAGAGACTACAAGTGGCCTTAACTGACACACATTGTGCAGGCACCGTTCATTGTTGTCACTATCAGGAACCTTGTCCTTATAGTAATGTGCAACCAATGCTGGAGCATATTGACAGAAAGTGGCTTAAAAAAGTAGAGAAGATTCAAAAAAGGATTTAAAAAAAGGGTGAAACATTACTTTAATTGAAAAAATGGGGGTTAATGCGTAGAAAACGAAATGTCATACAGTTAGGGTTAAGAAAAAAATGCATAGATGCATAGGGTTGCCACCTGTCCAGGATTCACCCGGACAGTTTGTGTTTGGAATCATGTGTCCGGGTTTCAGACCTCCTGAAACCCGGACACATTATTCAGACCAGACTATTGCTTCCCAGCAGGGTTGCTGGCTGCAGTTGTGTAAGCTAAGAGTCTGTCCCTACCTACCCCTCGAGTGAGTGGGGTACCGTCAGTCGTGGAGAGTAGGTCTACATAGACTCTAACGACCTGAAGTTTAGAGGTGGGGGGTGAAAGAAAAAGACTCCGTGTCGCGGCCCCTAACCTCACACCCGTCTGTGTCTCCCCATCCCCGACCTCCTTCTCCTCATCTAGTTCGGGGGAGAGGAGAGGTCAGACACACACACACACACCCCCCATAATCACGACCGAAACCCGTTACACTTTCTCTCACATTGTCTGTGAGAATCGAATGTGTTGACGTCGGTCGTTGGGACGACCCTTCGTTATCAGACCAGACTTATTACACAGGCCCAAAGTCCTCCAGACTTTGGGCCTGTGTACTAAGGTTT
>BLSH010345103.1:52413-85093 GCA_018402905.1 Glandirana rugosa | reverse complement strand
TTGGAATCATGTGTCCGGGTTTCAGACCTCCTGAAACCCGGACACATTATTCAGACCAGACTATTGCTTCCCAGCAGGGTTGCTGGCTGCAGTTGTGTAAGCTAAGAGTGTCTGTTACACTCTCTTTCACATTGCCCAAAGCCAGCACTAATACCCCCCACACACACACACACAGACTGGAGAGGAGAGGGGGCTTGATCTACTCCTCTTCCTCCAGCCCCTACCCCTCTGTGTCTGCCCACACTCCAATCCCCGGCGCTGTGCCTCAGAAAAAGAAAGTGGGGGGTGGAGATTTGAAGTCCAGCAATCTCAGATACATCTGGATGAGAGGTGCTGACTGCCATGGGGTGAGTGAGCTCCCCATCCATCCCTGTCTGTGACTGAAGTCTCCCTCTTCTCTCTCCTGAGTACACAAAGGTAAATCAGGGTTCTCAGAGCACCCCTTACATCAGTTTCCCTTTACACCAGAGACCACAGTGTTCCCCCTTACATCAGAGTCCTCTCCGTACATCAGAGTTCTCAGTATTCCTCCTTAAATCGGGGCTCCCAGAGTATCCCTTATGTCAGTCCCCAGAGTTCTCCCTTACATCAGAGTCTGCAGAGTCCCCCTTTACAGCGTAATGGAACTCTGCGAGTTCAGATGTAAAAGGGGAACTCTGTGGATTCTGACGT
The DNA here is from genome assembly GCA_018402905.1 of Glandirana rugosa. Classification (NCBI taxonomy): domain Eukaryota; kingdom Metazoa; phylum Chordata; class Amphibia; order Anura; family Ranidae; genus Glandirana; species Glandirana rugosa. The sequence continues at coordinate 84,421 of BLSH010345103.1, read as the reverse complement.
AAAGGGGCACTCTTATGATTACCTTCATATGATTAGACATGTTAATTAATTGCAAAACAACAGCTGGAGGACCGCTAATTGCATATCCCTGAGTTTATACTATAAAAAAATTCTGTGCCATGCTAAAATGTTCGGGTTTGACTGGAAGAAAAGGTGGCAACCCTATAGGTGCAGTTTAATAAAGTGCAGCTTCAAAAGGTTTAGAATGCCATTAATGCCATTCAAATTAAAATAGGGAAATTAAGGGTTGGTGTCAGTAGATTTTGTAGAAGCAATGGTGAATCATTAGATGAACTTTGTAAAGAACTTGTTTATTTCCAGATAACAGTGAGCTGCATGTGAGCCTTCTTTTTTAGTTTCACTTCATAACTTCCTTCTTCCTGTTCTTACCCCCAGATCCTCAGACTTCTATGTAAATATGCATCACATACATATTCTACATCTTTCCCCTTTTAAAGAAAAGATATGCATATATATAACTAAATTGTAATATAGAACCGACAAGGAGTGCAGCTTTCAGCGCTTCCAGCTGAAATTCCATACAACATCAATAAGCATTTGTATCTCCCAAATGGGGTCATAAATGTTGTGAGTAATGATGATTCCTCATCCAGAGGGATTTGCTAGAAACCATATTTTGCATAATGCTGAAGACCTTTGCCTGTGGCATATCAGCGATCACTTGTTTTATAGTCTTTAATGGGTGATAAAGCCTCAGGAGAGCCTTATTAAGATACACAGGATCAATGCATATGCAGACAGGGGTAGCCTCCTGCACTGGTGTGATGATGCCCAGTCTAGTCATTCTTCCCAACTCTTGCAAGACTTTGCCTTTTATAGCCAATGGGATCCTTCAAGGGGCACACACAGTAGGCTGTACCGATTCTCTGTTCGCATGTGACACATGACTGGAAGCTAACCAAAAGTGTCATTGCGAAATAAGTCCTCATAATCGGTCATCTGAGTAGCTTGTTGTTGTATAGCATGTACTTCTGGACTGAGTTGGATTAGATTTAAGCGCATGCTGTCTGGTAAGCCTAGCAGAATCTTAGCATTTCTATCCACAATGTGGAAAAGCAGCTTGTCCCCTGATAGATACAAGGTAGAAGTGTCCAGTGTCTGAACTGTTTGACCACCATAAGCTATTAGGTTTACTTTACTTGACTGATCAATTTCAGTTTTGGGGTCAATGCTATGCAATGTGGATAAGGACATGGATTGTTACCGGGGTCTCTTGGGTCTATACCTCTCAATACAAGAAAGGATTTTGCTCGTTTTGGAAACTGCTACTTGGCATTGCATGCCATTATTAAGCTTATGATCTACCAGAACACTTCCCCATTGATTGCCACATAGTTGTCCAATTATACATTGCATTGAGGTCAGCTTGTAAGTTGGAGACGTCATGTAAGGATGTTACTCCACTAAACAGCTTGCTGTCATCTGCAAAAGCTTAAATGGTACTTTTAATCCCAGACCCTATATCATTGATAAATATATTAAAAAGTAAGGGTCCCAATACTGAATGTTGGGGTACACCACTAACAGCCCTAGACCATTCAAAGTATGAATCACTACTCTCTGAATATGGGTTTTTAGCCAGTTTTCTGTCCATTTAAAAACTTTTTTTTACAAATTTTTACAAGCATGTAGACTCTACCTTCTGCATTAGCTGTGTAACTAGTACGTGTCTGGAGCGCGCACATGCGCCGTTGGCGGCTCGCTCCTGCTGTGATTATATGTAGCGGGAGCTGATTGGCGTGGACCACAGGCTAGCTGTCCGCCGGTCCCCGCCAATCCTTCGGTACAGAGGGAGAATGGCAATCTATAAAGCAGATCGCCATTCTCTCAGTGTCTGTGTCTCTGCAAAGCAGGGGCATCGATCCATGCCTTTCCCTGCTACAAGCACCTCCCCCACAATAAGAAAACCCCAGCTAGGCACACAGTTAACCCTTTGACCACCCCTGATGATAACCCCTTCCCAGCCAGTGTCATTAGTACAGTGACAGTGCATATTTTTTAGCATTGATCACTGTATTAGTGTCACTGGTCCCCAAAAAGTGTCAAAAGTGACAGTGTCCGATTTGTCCACTGTAATATCCCAGTCCTGCAATAAGTCGCTGATCACCATTACTAGTAAAAAAAAAACATTTTTAAAAATGAATAAAAATATCCCATGGTTTGTAGATACTATAACTTTTGCACTAACCATTCAATATATGCTTATTGGGATTTTGTATTACCAAAAATAATATTGGCCTAAATTGATGAAGAAATTTGATTTTTTTTTTTTTTTTATTGGATGTGCTTTATGGCAGAAAGTAAAAAATGTTGTTTTTGTTTTATAAAATTGTCAGTCTTTTTTTGTTTATTGTGCAAAAAATAAAAACTGCAGAGGTGACAAACAAACAAAAGAAAGCACTATTTGTGGGGAAAAAAAAGGACATAAATATTATTTGGGTACAGCGAGGCATGATCGTGCAATTGTCTCTTAAAGCAATGCAGTGTCGAATCGCAAAAAATGCCCTGGTCAGGAAGGGAGCCAAATCTTCTTGAGGGTAAGTGGTTAACATATTTTTTTCCAGGAAGATATCATCTATGTGGACTTTTATTAAACTCTCCAGTATCTTCCCAACTATAGCAGTTAAACTAACAGGTCAATAGTTACTTGGTAAAGACTTTGATCCCTTTTAAAGCGCAGTTCCACTGACATTTTTCACTCTTCGCCATGCAGCACTTATGTGCATGCTTAAAATGAATTGGCAATTTTTTTTTTCTGTTCACTCACCTGATTTATGCCTATATCTAATTTCACTTCCTCCTTTAAGGGCCGTGACACTGTATGTCATTTTCGGCTTTGCATTGGCTCCTGGGAGATCTTGGTCAGCTTGACATGGCACGGCTCCCGTAACATTTAACACTGGCGTCTATGAAAAATCTTGGTCAGCTTGACATGGCACGGCTCCAGTAACATTTAACATTGGCATCTATGGAAAATCTTGGTCAGCTTGACATAGCACTGCTACGGTGCCATGTCAAGCTAACCAAGATTTTCCATAGAAGCCAATATTAAATGTTACTGGAGATGTGCTATGTCAAGCTGACCAAGATTGCATCGCACTGCACATGCGCAAGATCGGCAGGTGCATGCTGGGTAGCCAGCATGCACGGAATCCAGGAAGAAGGACACTGTGGCTTCAGATGGCCACAGTGGAGATGGCCGCACTGTGCAGGAACTTCACAAAGTAAGAAAACGATGCTGCACAAATACTGGGCATAGTTTACAGCATGCCTTTGTTGCATTGCACAAGGCATGAGTATTCTAGGGGTATTTTTATCTTAAAAGTTATATTTCTTCTGGAACTCTGCTTTAAATATAAATAGGCACCACATTGGCCTTACGTGGTACTATTTCAATCATTAAAGAGTCCTTAAAAATTAGAAACAATGGCTTTGCAATGAAAGAGCTCAATTCTTTTAGGATCTGAGGATGTATGCCATCTGGTCCAGGTGCATTATTCACCTTTATGCTGCCTTAATATTTCTGGACCATTTCTATTTTGAGCCATAGTGGATCATTTGGGGCGGTGTCAATACCGCCTCCATGCTCCTTTGTATACACAGAGCTGAAGAAAGAAGAAAATAATACATTTGCCTCTTTGTCCCCAGTCACCCACTCTAGGTTATTTTGTAAAGGGCCTACATGCTTGGCCCTGACCTTTGAAGAATTTTTGGGGGTTTGTCCTACTATATTTTGCAATCTGTCACTCGTTTTAAATTTTTGAGGCCTTGATTTCCTTTTCACATATTCTGTTATATTCTTCATGCAAAAAAGAGTGAAAGCAGTAGTGAATGTGAAACTAAAAAAATCAAGAACTTTTCACCTGAAAAACAATTGTTATAATGCGTTAGTATGTATTGCCTTCACCAGCAGCTGCACAAGTACATTTCTCCTAAATGATGCACGTTTATGAGATATTTACAATGCCTAAAAGGTAAGCCTTATTATAGGCTTACCTGTAGGTAAAACATAAATATATAGCCTTTACTACTACTTGAAGATCAACTTCAGTTATCCAATCATGTGCAGATGAAATAATGAAATAGGAATTTGCTTTTCACATAATTGGATAGTTGGGGCTAATGGCATAGCACAAAAAATTATTGTTTGGCACCTAAAGCCTGGACACTGGAGTTCTGCAAAGGCCAAACAGCTAGATACAAGTTGGATGTTTAGCTACTTAAACGATATGTATAGCTTAGGTTTTTTTTTTATTTTCCAAGTGAAGAGCATATACAGGTGATATAATTCGTATATATGAAGGTAGCAGACAATTCATTACCTGGTAATTGCACTGAAACCTCGTGAAGGTTCAGAGCTATCAGCATAGAAGTGTTACAAACAAGTTGAACCTAGGGAGAAAGGGCTAGAAGGACAGAGCACGCTGCCCCTGGGAGTGGGACAGCACCTCCTGTCCACGCAGAACAGCAGGTGAATATGGTAAATATTTAGGATCGACTAATGAATATTAAACAGTATCAAACAGTGTAACAGTGCACAGTCGCTCTAAAAAAATCTCTGCTTAAGGTGGTAGGTTGCACTTGGGGTGATACAACCATAGAGTCCATCTTCTCTGAAAAAGCGGGACTTGTAAGTGGGCCTTGGCGTACATAAATTCCATGAGGCATTGGTTGTTTATGGAAGAAAGTTTGTCAACTATAGAAGGGGGATCTGACGATTTCCATTTCCTGGCGATGGATAGTCTGATGGCAATAAGTACGTGGGTGAAGATTGCGTGGGTGCTGATTCGCCATGAGTCAAGGTCCAACTCAAACAGAATCAGTTGTGGAGAGAGGGTTGCAGGTTTGCGTAAGAGATCTGATAAGAATTTGGTGACATCATGCCATAAGGAGGCCAGTTTGGGGCAAGACCACCAGATGTGCATGGTGGTTCCTTTAAGACCACAGGATCTCCAGCAGTGGGCCGTGATTATGGAGTAGATGTTGGCGAGTTTCGCTGGAGTAAGGTACCAGTTATGAAATCATTTTTGTACTCCTTCCCAATGATTAAGACATTTGGAGAATTTCAGAGGAGATTGTAGTGTGCGGAGCCATTGCTGGGGAATGTAGGTGCAATGGAGCTGGTTTTCCCATTTTAGGATGATGCAGGGTTTATTGTCGATGGGAATGTTGGTCAACAGATTGTAGAAGTAGGATATGCCCTTCTTTGTGTGATTTACATTGAGATAGATGCGTATGGCATGCCCCACCAAGGGATTGCTTCAGTGAGACAATTTAGAGAGAATAGAGCGGACTCTGAAATATTTGAAAAGGTCCTTGGCTGGGATCTGAAATGTATACCTTAGCTGTTGGAAGGAGAGAAGCACAGTTTTATGATATAGGTGAGCTAATGAAGTAACTCCTGCTTGAGACCAGTTGGATAGAGAAATGTCTGGCAAAATGGATTGTAAAGATTGTAGGGATAATTCATTTAGGACTTCATGAGATATCCCACCCGAAGATTGCAAGAGCGAATGCCATGTTCTAGTCGTAGCATTAACAGTGTATAGGAAGTTATGTTATTTCTGATTCCATAGTAGTAATGCAGAGAGTGTTAGCTTAGGATTCATTGCTAAGGCTGCCTTTTCAATATGCAGCCAGGGAAATTACGTGACTGGGACCCACCAGCTTTTTGCTTGTTCAAGTATAGTTGCTTTATAGTAGACATTGATGTTAGGTGCGCCCATTCCTCCCGTAGCAGTAGGTGTGCATAGATTAGAGCTTTTAATCCTCAGATGCTTATTGTTTCAGATGAATGATGACATAATTGCTTGCAATTTATCGAGATGAGAGCGTAAGAAGGGTATAGGTAGAGTTTGGAAGCTATAGAGTATATGCGGTAGTAAATACATTTTTCAAAGTGCTATGCGACCTGCCCACGAAGCTTGTACATTTTTTAAGTTTTGTATAGTCTTTTGTAACTTGTCCAATAGTTGATCAAAATTTTGTGTAAGCAGACGTGAAGAGGGCGAGGTCAGAGAAATACCGAGATAGGGAAGTGTTGAGTTTGGAGCCCAGGAAAAGGATGTGATTTTGGTAATGCTAAGTTTGACTGGATTTTCTAGATTGATTCCAATCATGGCCGACGAAGAATAGTTTATTTTGTATAGGGATGCCTTACTAAAGACGTCTAGGGTTTGGTGGAGATGTGGGAGTGAAAAATGAGGTTCTGTAATAGAAATGATCATGTCGTCTGCATTAAGACCAATTTTGTGCTCGGATGTGTCAATAGATATGCCACAAATATAATTACTTGAGCGTATGGCTATCGCTAAAGGTTCCATAATTAGAGAGAAAATTAATGGAGACAGATATTTTGAAAGACTCTGAGAAAATCCCCGAGTTGACCACTCTAGCATTTGGGGCTGAGTAAAGAGCCATAATGGCTTCTAGAAGGGGACCTGAGGTGCCGAATTTTAGGAGTACTGCTTTTAGGAAGTTCCAGTCAACTTTGTTGAATGCCTTCTCCGCATCTAGGGAGATGAACAGAGAAGGCGTCCATCCGACTGCGCTCCACCCACTGGAGCGGACTGATATATCTCCTGGTGCCATCTGAAGCCTGTCTACCGTTCATAAAGCCCACTTGATCTGGATGAACAAGTTGGGAAATCACAGAGGATAAGCGGGATGCTAGAAGTTTGGCATAGCGTTTCGTATCTGTATTTAGTAGCGGGATCGGCCTGTAACTGGCTGGATCTTCTGCTGGTTTTCCAGGTTTGGGAATAGTGGTTATTGTTGCTGCCAGAATTGTGCCCGTCTGCATGTATGGTTAAACGTTTGTAGTAGGAATTGGTTGAGCGTCTGCGCAAAATGCTTATAGTATTCGTTACTAAAGCCGTCTGGCCCTGGCGCTTTGTGTAGTGGTAATGAAATTATCGCCTTTTTGAGTTCAGAATTGGTAAAGGGAGTAGAAATGTTTTGTAGTTGTTCAAGGGAGAGGGATGGTAACTTTAGGTTGTCTAGAAAGCATGGGGGCTGTGGTTGCGCTTGACTCGGCTAAGTTATATAGTTGAACGTAACGGTCAGCTATTACTTTGGGATTAGAAAGGCAAGTTTTATCTTGGGAAAGAAGATAGGGAATTTTCGCTTGAACTAAGTGTTTTTCTAAGTTGTTTTGCAAGGCAGGCCCCTGGCTTATTATGATGGACGTAGAAATGTAATCGTAACTTTTTAAGGGCTAGGTCAAAGTTTGAGTGAAGGTGGTCACTTTAGGGTCCTTCTCAGTTCCCTTAGATCGTTCCCCAATTTTGAACTTGGATCTGCTTTTGCGCATTTTCAAGAGTGTTAATCTGGTCTAACAATTTGAAGGTGGTAGCATTACAGTTTTTCATTTCATGGGCTCCAAATTTCATAATGAGACCTCTTATAACTGCCTTATGGGCATTCCAACAGGTAAAAGGACATTTCACAGGGTTTGCATTAAGTTGAAAGAATTCTGTAATGGCGGATTTAATATCCTCCTGGTATTTTGGGTTAGTCAACAGGGAGGTATTACGTTTCCACCGTCTGCCCACTGTCGCGTGGTCTATGGGAAACACTTTGATTGAAATTGGAGCATGGTCAGACCAGGTAATGTTACCAATTTTTGTGTCTTGGATGGATTGCAGGGTGATTTTGTCTACCAGAAACATATCGATCCTGGAGTAGGCGTTATGAGTGTGCGAATAGAAGGTGAAGTCCTTTTCAGTATTACGTAAACATTGCCATGCATCATAAAGATCTTCTATTGAGAGAAATTTGGACATGGCCGTGGACTTTTTCCTAGAGGGATTGGAAGAGTCCAGTGCCGCATCAACTATTTGATTAAAATCCTGTATATGATGAGGGGATGTTGTCTAAAGGGAGCTAGCTTTTCTGCAACTAGTTGATAGAACCGTGCTTGACAGGTGTTAGGGGTATAAAGATTTACCAGAGTCAGTAATCGGTCATTAAAGGTGGCATGTAAGATAATGTATCTACCTAGGGGATCAGTCTCGTAGTGTAATAATTTAAAGGTTACTGTGGATCGTATGGCTATTAACACGCCTGCTTTTTTCTTAGGTGCGTTTGACATAAAGCACTGTGGGAATTGTATGAGTACAGGAGGGTGGTTTTGATGCAGTAAAATGTGTCTCTTGGGCACAAATAATAACGGCCTTGCTGCTTAATGCCTCTTTCCAAAATAGTTGTCGTTTGAAGGGTGAATTGAGGTCTTTAACGTTTAGGGATGTTATGTTAATAGCCATGGCACAGAGTGCTTGGTTCAACAGGAAACTGTAGGGAAGGATAAAAAAGGAGGACACCTGCTATTCTGCACTCTTAAAATTCGTAATAATGAAGAACAGGTAGTAGGAAGCACTCAATGGTAGTTGTTAAACCAAAATTCAGTTGGATGAGGAAACCAAAGAAAAGGAGAAGAAAACAAAAAAAAAAAAAAAAAACAAGTTAAGTAGCAGATATTTCAATCGTAGCTAACTGGAACAATAGAATGTGTGTAACAGAAAGTGCATAGCACTTTTTCTATAACCTGGGGGTACAAAAGAGATACTATGACAGATACAACAATGAATGAAGAATACTCAGCTGAGATTCGGTTGCTCCTCAGGGTATAGAGTATGTTGAATGTGAAGACAGGCCTGTGCCTCGTTTTTTTATACTTACTTCCTCTGTGCAGTTGGTTTTGCACAGAGTGGCCCTGATCCTTCTCTTCTGGGGTCCCTCAGAGGTGCTCCTGGCTCCTCCTCTTCTCGAGAGGTTTTGTTTATGTTTGACTTCAACATGCCTGACATTAACTGGAATTCTCAAACTGCTATTACAGGAAGGAGCAGGTGTGTAATGGAATCACTGAATGGGGTTTCTCTAAAACCCTAGGTGATCATATTCTTGACCTAGTACTGATAAATGGGGATCGACTGTCTGTTGAGGTGGGAGAGAATTTGGGTTCCAGTGATCACCAATGTCTTTGGTTTGATATTAACACATGAACTGAAAAATGATATACAAAAACAAAAGTTTTAGATTTTAAAAGAACAAATTTTGCTGGAATGGGGAAATTTCTAAAAAATGAACTGGAAGGTTGGAGTAAAATGACAGGAGTAAGTAATCAATGGGCACTATTAAAGTCTACTATCCTAGAGGCAACTAGATTATATGCCAGGCAAGTTAGTAAGAATAAACAGAAGAAAAAAACAATATGGTTCACTAAAGAGGTAAGTAGGATAGTAAAGGGAAAAAAATAGTGTATAGAAGATTAAAGGAAACAGGAGGTGTAGCTGACAGAGTAGTATAAGAATAGACAAAAGGAGGTCAAATACATTATCAGTGCTGCAAAAGCACAGAAAGAGGAGGAAATTGTTAAGTCTATTAAGAAAGGGGATAAAACTTTTTTCAGGTACATTAGTGATAGAAGGAACAAATACAATGGGATCACTAAAATCAAAACAAGGCACAACACATATGTTGAGGGAGACCAGGCTGTAGCAAACCATTTAAACAATTCTGTTCAGTCTTCTCAGAAATAGACTGCACTAATGATAACAAGTTAGGGAATCATATTAGTTCTAGTAATGATGGTTAAATTCTAGGATTTCTGGAGACAGGGGTAGCAGAGGAACTGGCTCAGTTAAAGCTTAATAAAGCAATGGGCCCTGATGGTATTCATCCCAGAGTTCTAAGAGAACTTTGAGATATAGTTGTTGGACCATTAACAGATCTTTTTAATCAATCTCTTCTAACAGGAGAAGTTCCCCATGATTGGGGGATAGCTAATATTATACCTATCCACAAGAAGGGCAGCAAGGTAGAAGCTGGCAATTACAGGCCAGTGAGTTTAACATCAATTGTAGTCAAGTTAATGGAAACACTCCTGAAAAGAAGGATCATTGATCACCTAAAAATACACAGTTTGCTGGACCCAAAGCAGCATGGCTTTACTGAAGGCAGATCGTGTCAGACAAATCTGATTTCATTTTTTGACTATATTACCAGTGTTTTGGACCAGGGTGGTGCTGTGGACATAGTGTATCTTGATTTCAGCAAGGTATTTTCCATAATGCTTGAGGTGATTGTAGCCGTATTAGTGCAATTGTGCCAGAGAAAATTGAGTACTGTCCGTGATACTTTTTCTTTATTTGCACTAACATACAATTTTTCAGGACAAGCTTTCGGGGTATGTCCCCTTCTTCAAAGTCCAAGCAGTACTGATTCACAACAGTTTTAGCCGAATGTAAAAAAAAAAAAAGAGAGAGTAAAAACTCTGAGGTAAAGGAAAAAGAGGAAAGACAAACAAATACAAATCAATGTATAAGGCAAATGGTAACAAGCTGCAGAGATAGTGAGATAAGACAGACAGAGTTATAGACTTGGAAGGGGGTTGACAGTCACAGAGGGGGTTGTAAAACTTTAGAATAATGAGTGAGAAAACCTATATCTAAGTTTAAGCCATTATTTTTTGTGTCAAAAAGAATCATCATTCTTAGTTCAAACGTTTTCCTTTGCCGGATAGCTCTGAAATTCCCTTTAAGAACTAAAACATTGAGGTTTTCAATAGTGTGGTTTGGTTGTGAAAAATGATGTCCCACTGGTGTGCAGAAATCATCTTCTTTATGTTCCTTAATGGAATGTCTGTGTAAATTCATCCTCGTTTGCAATTTCTGTCCTGTTTCCCCAACATAACATCCTTTGTTGCACCTATTGCATTGAATGAGGCATACCACATTACTAGAGGTACAGCTGTATGATCCCTTAATATTGAAGTTCCCATTTGTGTGTGACACACTACTGGATTGATTCATATGGTTGCACAGTTTGCAACGTTTTTTATTGCAGGGTTTGCTTTCATTATTTGTGACTTCATAATCAGAGTGAAGTTTCCTGCTGATTAGTTTTTGTCTGAGATTGGGTGGTTGCCTGAAAGCCAATATTGGGGGTTGTTGGAATATTTCTTTCAGAGTTTCATCTTCTGTTATAATTGGTTGTAAATCTTTGATTATCTTTTGTATCCCTTCTAGTGCTGGGTTGTATGTGGTGACTAGAGGGACATGGTTATTTGTTTTTTTTTTTCTTTGTATTGGATGAGATTTTATCTATGGGTTTTCAAGGCTGTGTTTATGCTGTTATTGATGGTTTTGTCTTTGTATCCTTTCTTGTGGAAGGAGTCTGCCAGTGTTCTGAGATGTTTATCTCTGTCCTCTGAGTCTGAACATATTCGGTGGTATCTGATGGCCTGGCTGTGTATGATGGCCGTTTAGTGTGTTGGGGGTGAAAACTGGAACTATGGAGATAGCTGCATCGGTCAGTCGGTTTTCTGTACATCGAAGTGTGAAGCTTGTCAGCTCTGATGTATACTGTAGTGTCTAGGAAGTTGACATGTGTGTTTGAATAATCCATTTTTAGTTTGATAGATGGGTGAAAGGCATTGATCAATGAGCCAAACTGTTTTAGATTTTCTTCACCTTCAGTCCATATCATAAAGATATCATCAATATAACGATATCTGTATGGCTTATGTTGTATGCTGTTCAGGAATTTTTCCTCCAGGTGAAACATAAATAAATTTGCATATTGGGGTGCCATTTTACTTCCCATAGCAGTACCCATACCCTGGAGATAGATGTCATTGTTGAAAGTGAAGAAGTTGTGTGTGAGGATGAATTCAATGAGCTGTGTAACATCCTCAGCAGTGTATTTGTGGTTTGGTGAGGATGATAAGAATCTAATAAGAACTAAAACATTGAGGTTTTCAATAGTGTGGTTTGGTTGTGAAAAATGATGCCCCACTGATGTGCAGAAATCATCTTCTTTATGTTCCTTAATGGAATGTCTGTGTAAATTCATCCTTGTTTGCAATTTCTATCCTGTTTCCCCAAAAGGAATTTCAGAACTATCCAGCAAAGGAAAACGTTTTAACTAAGAATGATTCTTCTTTTGACACAAAAAATAACGGCTTAAACTTAGATATAGGTTTTCTCACTCATTATTCTAAAGTTTTACGACCCCCTCTGTGACCCCATCTCTGCAGCTAGCTTGTTACCATTTGCCTTATACATTGATTTGTATTTGTTTGTTTTTCCTCTTTTTCCTCTGACTTTTTTTTTCTCTTTTTTTCTTTTTTTTTTTTTAACATTCAGCTAAAACTGTTGTGAATCAGTACTGCTTGGACCTTGAAGAAGGGGACATACCCCGAAAGCTTGTCCTGAAAAATTGTATGTTAGTGCAAATAAAAAAGTATCATGGACAGTACTCAATTTTATCTAGCAAGGTATTTAATACAGTTCCACATAATGATCTAATACAAAAGTTATACTAGCTGGGACTTAACCCTTGGGTGGTTCAGTGGATATGCAGTTGGCTAAAGGATAGATCCCAGAGTGTGGTTGTAAATGGGGTTCACTTAGTACAAATACCTGTCACTAGTGGGGTACACAAGGCTCTGTACTGGGTCCTGTACTATTTAACCTTTATGTAAGTGATATAACTAAAGGATTGTTGGGCAGGCTATGTCTCTTTGCTGATGATATAAAGGTGTGTAATAGGGTTGATATCCCTGGAGGTGTTTGTAACATGGAACATGATTTGGGATTGCTGGAAGATTGGCCAAAGCAGTGGAGACTGCAGTTCAATATTTCTAAATGTAAAATAATGCACTTAGGGAATAAGAATCCCCTTAGAGAGTACAGCATTGGGGGTACAAAGTTAGCCAGCACCACAGAAGAAAAATATTTGGGGGTTATTTCAGTGTGATCAGGCAGTATCAGTAGAGGGATCACCAACAGGAGGAAGGAGGTTCTGATTGCTCTATATAGATCTTTAGGCTGCACTCACACCTGAGCGACGCGTTTTTGGATGTTTTTGAAGCATTTTGTAGCGCGACGTTGCGCTTTTGCAAACGCTGATGTCGCGCTAATACGCGCGACTGATGGTTTTACATTGAAAGAATGGCAATACAAATTGGCCAGAAACGCTGGAATTTGCCCGATTTGCGGGACAAAAATACCTCCGGGAGTAGTTTGAGCTGCAGGTGTTTGGCTTCAGGCGTTTTTGAGTGGAGATGTGAACCATCTCCATAGAGAATCATTGATTTTTTCCCCTCCAGCGTATTGTAGCTTCAGGCTTCAGGCATATTTAAGCTACAAAACGCTCAGGTGTGAATGGGCCCTTAGTGAGACCTCACTTAGAATACTGTGTCCAGTTCTGGAGGCCTCACTTACAAAAAGATATTGATAAGATAGAACGAGTTCAGAGACAGGTAACAAAAATGGTGAAAGGTCTGTGGGATAAAACATCAAGAGCGACTTCAGGAACTTAATATGTACAGTCTGGAGGAAAGAAGGAAAGGGGAGACACGACTGAAACCTTTAAATACATCAAGGGGGCGAATAAGGTTCAGGCGGGCAGTCTTTTCAATATGGAATCAAAATCAAGAACACGGGGACATGATCTCAAATTAATTGGAGGGAAGTTCAAAACTACCGTAATCTTAGAAAGTATTATTTTACTGAAAGGGTGGTTGATGATTGGAACAAACTACCAACAGAGGTTAATAACTATAAACCACCGCGCTACAAACAAAAGTGATCAAAATTATATAAATAGAATCAAATAAAAAGACTTTGCTGCTGCTTTATAAATAAATAAAAAGTGCTAGTATTGAAAACCAATTGAATCAAATGTTCTCAGCAGAGCATAAACAGATTAAAGTGCAAGTGCATATAACGAAAATATAATCAGAATTCCATAATCCCAAGTGCAGTGTAAATCAGTGCTTGATTTAATCGACCACCAATGAATCCTCCTCCACCAGTGCTAAAACGTGCAGGAAAACCACACAAACTGAGGCTCACCAGACGTATAATTAAAACCAGCATGTCAGATGAAAATCACTACATGATGTATCTCTCCACTCCCACTTCCACGCTCCAGCAATAATCACTCATAGAGGAGATAAACAAAGTTGCCTCTCATAGTGTATCACTTTAAAAACACTGCTTTTTTTCTAAAACTCAATGCGCTTACATGTAAAAAACTGATCAATCTCTTGTGTACATCATGGGGCTATCTTGTTACCAGTCCGTCATCACTGCATCACGTCTCCCTCCGACACACCATGTGAGGTAGATGGTAGTTAAGTGCTGCCTGTCACTTTAAGCAAGCTGCTAGCGGGCCTCAAGTAGGGCTGAAGCTTGTTTAAGCCTGCTGGCTGCTTGTTCAACACATGTTTGCTGGTGGGAACCAGCCCTTTAACCGGTTCCACACTGCCTACCATCTATTTACGGCGGCAGTGTGGACGCTGTGCCGAATCACCGTAAAAAAGTGTCGATCTGCGAGTGGCCGCTAGGGGGCGCAGGCGCACGCCCACCGCACTCCTGAGGAGTGTGCCCGCAGCTCGGGCGGACCCGATGTAAACACGGCGGTTCCCCGCTCTGTTAGTGGGGGCATGGGAGATCTACTGATCCCTGTCACTGGGATCAGTTAGATCTCTCATGCCCATGGTAGCCCAGCCCCCCCACAGTTAGAACACACAGGGAACATAGTTAACCCCTAGACCTCCCCCTGCAGGTTAACCCCTTCACTGCCAATGACATTTATACAGTAATCAGTGGATATTTAAATTTCTGATCGCTGTATAAATGTCATTGGTCCCAAAAAAGTGTCAAAAATGTCCGACATGTCCCCTGCAATATCGCAGTACCACTAAAAATCGCAGATCGCCGCCATTACTAGTAAAAAATAAAAAAAAATAAAAACCCCAGAAATTAATTCTCATCAGCCATAAACGCGGCCACTTTTGCGCAAACCAACCAATAAAGCCGATTGCGATTTTTTTTTACCAAAAATATGAGGAAGAATATAAATCGGCCAAAACCGATGAAAAAAAATGTTTTTTTATATTTTTTTTTTTGGATTTGGATTTTAGCAAAAAGTAAGAAATTTTTTTTTTTGCACAATTGTCGCTCTTCTTTTGTTTATAGCGGTGATCAGAAATGATGCAGAGGTGATCAAATACCACCAAAAGAAAGCTCTATTTGTGGGAAAAAAAGGACGCAAATTTCGTTCAGGTACAACGTCGCACGACCGCGCAATTGTCAGTTAAAGCGACACAGTGCTGAATCGCAAAAAATGCTCTGGTCCTAACCTGGGAAATCCTTCCGGGGCTGAAGTGGTTAAAGGGATCTTTAAGTGGATATACTGAGTGAAGTGAACAGCCTCAGATTATACACATAGATGAAACAAATCTCCATACAGACGTTTTACATGTATATCTGCTGTCTTCAGCTTGCTATATTCTTTACAAAGTGCACATTGTGTTAAAAATGTTCTCTTCCTGTTCAGCACTGGGAGTGGAGTCTTGACATACACTGTAAGACAGCTGATTGGAGGAAAGGCACGCCCCTCAACTCCACATAGGCAAAGGAAGGAAGGAATTTGCTGTGAATAGACCAGCTCTCTGCTAATCTATTTATAGCACCCTCCCCAACACAAATGCCAGGCTGGTTTTATCTCAGTTGTTGGAGAACTTGTCAGAAGTTATCATACTGATAATCAGTGGTGGCTGGTGTTTTTTTGTTTGGGAGGGCGACAAACAACCACCCCCCACCCCCCTCGCTGTCTGCAGGTCCACCGCCACTTACCCCATTTAGGCGGCGGGTACATCGGGCATTGGCAGGCACATCGGGCAGCTGTGGGGATCAGGCAGCGGTGGGCACATCAATTGCTGTTGCAACACACCTGGGTGGGCTCCGGACGCAATGCTCTGCGCCCGAGCCCATCCTATTTTGAAGCCTATTAGAGCCTCTGGCTCTAATCAGGTGCTTCAAAAAACACCCCCCGCCATAGGAATTCATGCTCCTGGCGTCCTGAAAGGGCCAGAATGGACAGGCTGCCCCTGCTGATAACAGAAGAACTGAGCAGCACAAACACCCGGGAGAGAAATAAGAAAACACTGCAGATAGGCCTAGGTCAAATTTCATGAATCAGGTTTACATCCACTTTAATGCCGGAGGCTGATAGGGCTCCTTATTGTGTGATCACTGTGATTGGCTGTCAAAGTAATCATGTGATCAGGAGCCCATCAAACTGGCTCCAGATTGTAAACAGTGAAATGTGATGCCAAATATGCTTAGGGCTGGTTGGAAGGGGCTTAAATTACAGTCAGCACACACAGACCGTGCTGACCTCCCTAAAATGCAGTGGAATGGTGCTTCAAGCTCCATGCACACTGGCTTAAAAAATTTTGCTTCTACAGAAGTTTTGTGTTCTGCCTATAGAAGCAGCTCAATGTTATCCTATGTGTCCATGCACATTAGGACGATTACAGGCATATTTTGAGCTCAACATTTAGAGGCAGGAAAAAAACCCTTCTGGTTTGTGTTTCTGATTGGAGCTTACTGGCAGAAAAAAAACGTAAAACTCTCCTAAACTCGTCTAAACTTTGCACAAAAAATGCTATTTATGAGCGTTTTTTACTGCCAAGAGAATAGACTTTTTTTAAGCCCAGTGTGCATGACATTTGTTGTATACACTGGACAAGATTGTTGGACTTGAAAGTTGAAGGATATAAGTGCAAAGCCTAAAGTTTTGATTCCTAGCTGCAAGTTAAAAAAAAAAACAAAAAGAAAACCAAAGCTTTATAAACATTTTGGCCTCATGCACACAGGGCGTTAGAAAAAAGACGAGCGGCAAAGCTACTACCAACGCCAGGAAAAAACGGCTGTAAAAACACGATTTTATTAGCTTTTTGCATTGGCATTAATGCCTGTTTAGCCGTGTTAGCTTTTAGCAGCGTTTCTCTGCCTCTATTTAAAATCAATGATTCCCTATGAGAGTTGTCTTAACTGATCAGACTTTCAGCCCATTGATATGAATAGGAATAAAGTAGCTCCAGCGTGTCTTCTCCCTCCGGTCTTCTCCCTTCTCTGGTGATGTCTTCTCCCTCCGATTCTTCTCCCTCCGCTGTCTTCTTCCTCTGGTTCTTCTGCCTCCGGTTCTTCTTCCTCCCGATGTCTTCTCCCAACGCTATATCCTGCTGTTGTGTTAGCACCGGTGTGTGCCATTACTTATATAGCCATGGGGTGTAACCATCCGGTGACATCATCTGGAGACCCCACCCCCTTGTGACATCATGTCCGTCTAGGTATAGTGTGAGTGTAGTGAGGAGGACCATCATTCAGCTCTGCATAGTGTGGGGAGAGCCCAGATAGTTTCACTGTAGTGTAGTGAGACCGTGTCATTCATACATACATTAGTGTATATGTAGAGTAGGGACAGCTCAGATAGCTGCAGTGTAGTGTAGTGAGACCGTGTAACTAATCTTTACATGAGTGTATAGCTAGAGTAGGGACAGTTCAGATAGTGTCAGTGTAGTGAGGGTTGAATACCGTATATTTGATTGTGTTACTGCAAGTTTAACGCCATTTACTTCTGTGTGCGTTACTGCCAGTTTAACGCCATATAGTTCTGTGTGCATTACTGCCAGTTTAACGCCATATAGTTTTGTTTGTTACTGCTAGTTTAACGCCATATAGTTCTGTGTGCGTTATTGCCAGTTTAATGCCATATAGTTTTATGTGCGTTACTGCCAGTTTAACTCCATATAGTTCTGTGTGCATTACTGCCAGTTTAACGCCATATAGTTTTGTTTGTTACTGCTACTTTAACGCCATATAGTTCTGTGTGCGTTATTGCCAGTTTAATGCCATATAGTTTTATGCGCGTTACTGCCAGTTTAACTCCATATAGTTTTGTGTGCGTGGCTGCCAGTTTAATGCCATATAGTTCTGTCTGCGTTACTGCCAGTTTAACGCCATATAGTTTTGTGCATTACTGCAAGTTTAACGCCATTTACTTCTGTGTGCGTTACTGCCAGTTTAACGCAATATAGTTCTGGTTGTGTTACTGCCAGTTTAATGCCATATAGTTTTGTGTGCGTTACTGCCAGTTTAACGTCATATAGCTTTGTGCGTTACTGCAAGTTTAATGCCATATAGTTCTGTGCGTCACTGTACATTTGACGCATTATATTGCACTATATTATAGTGTATCTGTGGAGTGTGTCTGTGTAGTGTGAGTACTCAAAATTTACTAAAGTGCATTTACTTACAGATTTCCACTTCTTCTTTACATTTGCTAATAAGCACCGACCCCTCCCTCCCAATAATGTCTGGGAGGACAGCAAGGAGAGGCAGACCTTCCTGTGGCACTGTAAGGGGGCCAGCAACAAATGTGTCCACAGGCAAAGGTGGATGTGGTGGTCAGTCCTCAGGCAGGGCATTATTTCCTCTGTTTAGTGAGTTTGTCCATGCTATCCAGCCACAGCATGCAGAGGAGGTGGTGGACTGGCTTACTAAAGCTTCCTCATCCTCACCCTCTGTCACGCAAGCAGGGACAATTGTGCAGTCCCCTGCAGTTGCCAGAGTGGATAAACCTGCTTCCTTGTCCACATCTATTCCTTCCATAGCCCCAACATCAGCCATGGAGGAGTCAGCTGAGTTCTGACTCCTCCATGGCTGATAAGTTCAGCGTCAGCCACTTGCTCCTTGATGATGCCCAGCCATTACTGGATTCAGATGTTGGTTCTGAGGTTGAGGATGACAGGAGCTTGAGCCTTGAGAGAGGGGAGAACACTGGTAGACAAATTGGCATTCGTGTTCCCCCACACTCAGCGTATTGCCAAGTTGTCTCCAGTGGTAATGATGATGATGATGATGAAGATGGAGGCGATGGAGAAGATGATGATGATGATTTGGTCACTGATGCAACTTGGGTGCCAGATAGAGCAGAGGAGGAAACTGAAGGTGAGGCGGCAGTGCTTCAGGTGGTGTGTCTAGGGGACAGGAACCACGCTGGAGCAGAGATTCTTGCAGCTCTGTAGGGATAGGCCCAGGGTTGGTTCACACCATGCCAGCTGGAGCCAGGAATGGTGGTGTGCGATAATGGCTCAAACCTCCTGTCTGTCCTTAGAAAGGGAAAGTTGACACATGTGCCATGACTGGCACATGTCCTCAATTTGGTGGAGCAGCGTTTCCTACGTACGTACCCAGGGTTGGAAGATGTGCTAAAGCTGGCCAGAAGAGTCTGTAGCCATTTCAGGTGGTCATACACAGCCAGTGCTCGGTTGGCTGAAATTCGGCGGGAATTCCACCTGCTCATAAACCGCCTGATTTGTGACATGCCCACCAGGTGGAACTCGACTTTGGCAATGCTGTAGCAGCTATACATGCAGCAGAGGGCCGTCAACGAGTACCTGTGAGAGTACGGCTTGACGACAGGCTCAGGCCACCTCAGCTTTTTTTCCCCACGCGAATGGCTGATCATTAAGGATGCATGCACAGTACTGTCACCAATTGAGGAGGCCACAAGGATGGTGAGCCGTGACAGTGCATGCATCAGTGACACAATGCCTGTTGTGTTCCTGCTGGTGCAGACTCTGCATGGCATTATGGACAGGGCACTGGAGGTAGAGCAGCAGGAGGAATAGGAGGACTTCTTTTCCTCTCAAGGCCCACTTTATCCAGACACCATCATTCCTATGTCACAGGACACACAAGAGGAGGATAAGGAGGAGGATTCTGGCAGTTTCGTAGGCTACAAAGAAGAGGAAACATGCGTCAATCTGTAAGAAATGGCTTTCCAACCCCAGGACCCTTGGGAGTAGTACATGGCTGGGAGGAGGAAGTTCCAGATGCTGTCATCCTGAGTGACCCCGAGGAGTCTGCTTCTTAAGCCTCGGCAAATTTGAGGCGCATGGGCAACCTCATGCTTCAAAGCCTGCGAAAGGACCCAAGAATACGTGGCATAAAGGAGAAGGAACATTACTAGTTGGCAACCCTCCTTGACCACCGTTATAAGGGGAAGGTCTCAGAACTCATCCAGTCCCCACAGAGAGTGCAGAAGATTAAATCTCCTGAGGACACGTTAAAGAGGATTTTATTGAATGTTTTTCCCCACTCCAGTAGGTCCCAGTGTCGTGGAAAATGTAGTTTTGAGGCTTCTGTTGGTCAAGAGAGGAGCGTTGGAGAAGGCGTCTGCTTAAGTGATGCATTTCGGAATTTGTTTAGTCCTCGCCGTCCAGGGCTATCAGCTTCCACATTCCATCGGCAGCGTCTGCATCACATGGTGGGTGATTGCCTGGGGCCCAAAACAGAGATGGAGAGCTTTCCAGTTGACAATCCATTGGCTTACTGGGTCATGAGAATAGACCATTGGCCAGAACTTGCCCAGTATGCTATTCAGTTGTTGGGCTGCCCTGCATCCAGCGTGCTTTCAGAATGGGCATTCAGTGCTGCAGGGGATTTTGTTATTGATCAAAGAACGTGTCTGTCCACAGACTCCGTGGACTGTTTGACTTTTATCAAAATGAATCAGTCCTGGGTTACCAGCTATGAAGCCCCTGATGCCGATGTCACTGATTTGTTTTTGGGGTGTGAAATCTCTGGAGAACTTCAAAGCTGCCTAGCTTTTAGGGTGTTCAATCATTTCATTTGGAAGAATGTTTTTGGTATAGGTCATGGACACAATTAACACCCAAAGACCAATTTTTCAGTACCTGTTTGACAGGTGCATATCATCGCGATTTTTTACAGCAAGGCCAATTCTTGCTTTCATCAAGAGTACCTCTATAGGGTTACGGTGGGAAGGCGCCACCGACACCCAAAGACCAATTTTTCTGCACCTGTTTGACAGGTGCATATCATTGCAATTTTTTTTTGCAGAAAGGACAATTCTTGCCTTCTGGAAGAGCACCGCTATAGGGTTATGGTGTGAAGGCACCACCGACACCCAAAACCCAATTTTTCCGCACCCGTTACTTCTATCCAAAATCAGTGACACCAGAATTTATCCAAAAAATCTCTATTCTTGTTCCCAGTGCACTACATTGTGGCCTCATCATACACACTGCCTCCCCAGCTGCTTCTTAGAAAATAAAGGCAGCTTGCAGGGAAAATGTAATTTTTTTGGCTTTATAAAAGCAAGTATTGCTGCAGCAGATTCTAGACATGGTACAGATCTGCCATTTTACAGGTAGACTAAGGGGACCCCCCCCCCCAGGCACTATATTGGAAGGAATTTTTCATGTTTATGCTTTCACTTTAAAAATAAAAAACACTGCTCATTTTAAAATGATGTTTTTTTACAAAATTTTTCATTGATACATGTTCCCCAGGGCAGGACCCGAACCATTCTATGCCCAATTACTTGCATCTAAGCAGTCAAAATGGGTATTATTGATTTTTGACATTAGGGTCCCATTAACTTTAATGGGGTTCGTTATTCAGGTCTGAACTTTCACGATGTTCGAAAGTTCTGCTGCAAGCCAAACAGGGGTCCATTCGGCCCATCCCTAATAGACATCTGTGCAGCAACCCACACAGATGTCTTTGAAATTACCCCCGAAGTAGGGACTGACATGCGGGAATGAAATTGTGCGAGTTCAGCTGAACTCGCACAATTTCATTCCCGCTGTCAGTGTGAACCCAGACCTACAGTGATTCTGCTCCATTTTATCATCGCATTCACTTACACCAGATTTCAACCTTGTTGGTAATGAATGTGGGTGTTTAAACCATATTTCATTGCCCTCACAATGGAAACCCAGTGATGTTTTCATCTATATGAGCAGCCCATACAAGAAAGTTTACAAGAAAAAATTAAATAGAATAAACCAAAATTACTGGTTTTCTCTTCTGATTACGTGTCAGTGTTAATTGTACAACATTGTCATCAAAATCTTACACTAATCTGTAATGTTGTACAAAGATCACCATGACTGGGAAGAACTAGGCCTAGTACCCCTTATTGCACTAGGGTCAACCAACAAATCAGCACAGTTTACACAGTTTAGGCTACAATATACACTTTACAATCAGTAAGTAATTAAATACAGCAATACAAGAATCCACTTTATAACAAAATACTACTGAGCTGAATCTACATCTGTATGAAGAATTAATACAAATCCTACTGACCCTTTAACAGCTTCATTAATTGGGTAATTTGTGCCTTTAAGGTCAAAAATCTAAGACATATTTTTCTTTCTTTCAGTCAGTTATGGTGTGATTGATCACAGTGTAGTTGACCATCTGTCTATCTCCTTCATAATAAGGGACCAAGGAACGAAGGGAAGCACCATTGCCTTGTAATGTGATTACTACCAATAACTATCACTAGCTGTGGGACTTATCTGTAGGGCTCTCAGTCCTTTAGTGTGACTACAACTTACACGGCAGATATACAGTACTTGGTAATGTAGACATTCCTTTGTGTATTTAAGTATGTATTCCCCCAAACAAGCTTGCACATGAAGAGCCCCTTTACTCCCTCACAATGCATGTTCTGCGCAATTAAGGAGTCCAAAATTCAATACCCTTGCGCATTTACAATCAAATCCAAAATCAATGTAAAAATTAAACATTTGTAACAAAAAACAAATATTAAAATAGCAGCACACCCTAATTCCAGGGCAGTGAATCCCTCAGTCACTGTCCCAGACTAATATGAAGTCCATACGTTGTAAAATGGCTTCTTCTGTTAAAGCCTGCATTGCGAACAGGTGCCTTTGGTTTTTTTATAATCATAATCCGCTTAGAAACTAACACATTGTGGATATATGGTGAACTTCAATTATATCTAAGCAGATTAACTTGTTTATGTATCCATGAGTAAAATAGGTTGCAAAAATACTGTGCAATCAGGGCTTATTATCTGATTTAATTATTTTAAGTAATTCAAACTAAATGCAATAATAAAGAAATATATAAGCAGAGGTTGATGAATCTGCTGATAATTTTGACATGTGGTACACTACTTAATTATTATTTTTTTTTTTTTTACTGAGAAAAGAAATAATGATATATAAACATATATTACTGTTAGTAACATGTTCCTGAGAAGATGCAGGTGCAGTGCTTTCCTCCTCTGGAAGAACCGCATCTGTTTCCAACACCACGTCAATGGACTTCCCAAAAGTGTCATACATTATCTAGGGCATACAAAGGAACATACAGTTTAGTTCAGTGGCGCTAAAAATCAGAAGGAACAATCCATTACACAACCATCATTACAACAATGTATTTCAAAGAAAATTTGGTGGCAAATGTATTTAATTTAGTAAGTCAGTTTATAGAAGAGAGATAATGATGAGAAGAAAAAGATGTGAAACTCACCAGTTTATCTCTTGATGGGTCTGGCTGAGGAATAATATCAGGAGGAGTCAAATCATCATTACTGAACCTAATAAAAAAAGGAGTAGTATTATTTGCATAACTTACAGTGAACATCATATCATTACAAATTTTTTTTGCTCTCTAATATAAAAATCTATCAAAGCGAGTGCAAAGGGCTGGCCTGGGAAGGACATATTTTGTGAGTTGAAGGTAAGCTTAGGGTAGAAATAACAGTATCATGACTCCTGACAAGACAAAATGAAAATACAAACTTGCACACAACTAAAGATCTTTTTTCTTGTCACATTTTTGCACTTTTAAAGTGGTAATTATAAATAGAAACTGCTTTGAAGTTTAATATGCAAGGTTTCCGATGCCCTTTCCTATATAAGATAACTAGAAAGAACTCCTTGCATTGCATATAAAACTCTGTGAATTGTAATCTTTAAGAAAATTGCTTCAACTCAAAGACTATTACTTTTAAGCAGAACTTTATTTTTTAAAAAGGTTCTAGACCCGGAACATATGCAGACTATTATTCTCTATGGGTGGTGTTCACACATGCAAAGTTGTGGGAAGCTCATTGGTTTCAAGGAGGCTGTAAATGCTGCCTGTCATGGGATGGCGGTGATATTCTGAACTGGTAAAAGACTGACAACCACTTTTTTATTTAAAAATTGATCGGGGGCATTATAGGATTTTTTTTCAATAAAAGTAAATTACCATTTAAATAAGCATTCTTAGGCGGCATGGCCAAACGCCGCCGACAAACTCAGAGCTCCGCCAGGAATCTGGCATAATCCTGCCTCGCATCACTTCGGGAACAGCATCACTAGCTGTTGCTGTGACACTGAACCCTTTGGCTGGCCATATTTTTTGGCATAACATCTAAAGGAGGACAGGGCCTTTGTAATCCGCTCAACACTCCTGGCCATGATGGCGGACTCGGCACCCCGCTCAGCAAAGGAGGCTGCTCAATGCTTCTCCAAGGCTGGTAGGGACCCCCACCACCTCAGCTGGCTGATTCTGGAGGGAATGACCCTGATGACAATCCAGGGGACTTGGATGCTACCTGCTACCTCCCTTCTCTTCACTGGAACTCTAGGTCCTTCACATGTGAGTAAACAATATACACGGCTCCATGCTTCCAATATGGCGGCGATCAACCATCAGACCAGAACTGATCCTGAGCCTACTCTTAGGGACAGTCTGGCAGCTGTTACCACATGTAATTCATCCAGTGCAGACCTTACAGGGGAGGTAAAGTGCATGACGATGGAGATTTCACTAGTGGGAAAAGACATGCAAAAATTGTGGGAGTGAACCTTTGCACTGGAGGGGCGTCTCAGCACATTAGAGGATGACTGGAAGCCTCTGCAAAGATATGTTGGATATATTCAATCAGTGGCTTCTGCTAATGCATCTAGGCTGGAGGATGTAGAACACTGCCTTCGCAGAAATAATGTGTGTGCGGTTGGTATTTCTGAGAGAGTGGAAGGCAAGAATCCCATGGCATTTATAGAAGCATGACTGTCTGATTCCTTTGGTCGTGATGCCTTTTCATCCATATTTGCTGTAGAAAGAGCTCAGAGTTCCAACGCGCCCGCCACTGCAGGGAGCCCCGCCAAGTCCCTTCTTATTTAGTCTCCTTAACTATAGAGATAGAGATGTCATCTTGTCCAAGGCCAGAACGGCTGAAACTCTTAAAGTGGATAACACAAAACTGTCCCTATTTCCTGATTTTTCAGTGCAAGTGCAAAGGCAAAAGGCAACATTTCTGGATATCAAGAAAAGGCTACTTGCCTTAATGGTTCAATTCTTTATGCTGTATCTGGCAAAATGAAAGATCACTGCTAATGGTTCCTCACTTTTTTTGATAATAATACCTCTGATATGAACTGGCTTGTTAGAGAGGAGCAGCATCTGGTGCAACGCCCACCATAAGGATGATGAGCTGTCCCTTTTTTCTTCTTCACAGGTGCTTTTTGCTTGCATTGGGCTATATGGTGGAGTGCATTATAACTGTTCTGTTTCTCCCTTGCATAGTCTGTTACTGCTTACCTGACCTGTTCTGACACTGGTGCTGCCCACAATATGGTCTTGAGAGGACTCTATTCCCCTTATGTTAAGAGGTATGTTTTGTCTCAATGGGTCCTATTGACCCAGAACTGCATGTACTACTCCATTGTTAGCACTTCTTTTTTCCTGTTTTTTACCTTCTTTTTTTACAGGCTGGACTGAAATGTACTTATCCATTGCTGATTGTTCTATGTCTTAGCAAATACCTTGGAGTTTCTACTTTCCAAAATCAGGTCATAGGGGTGTGCTATACTGACATTTCAGGGCCTTCAAAGCTGTGAAAGGTAGTGAGGAAGTGAAAGTAGCAATTTACACCCTTAGAAATCCTGAAGGCAATGATTGGTTTTCAGGATCCTGTAGGCTGCTAGGCTTCCAAAAAGTCACACATTTGGTAACCCCTGTACTCAGGAGAAGCAGCAGAATGTATTTTGGGGTGTAATTTCACATATACCCATGCCATGTGTGAACAATATATCATTTAGTGTCCACTTTGTGTAAAAAAAAAATGGTAATTTTCCCAAAACTTGTGGCAAAATATAAAATATTCCATGGACTCAATATGCCTCTCAGCAAATAGCTTGGGGTGTCTTCTTTCCAAAATGGGGTCATTTAGGGTGGTTTTGTGCTTTCTTGAGATTTCATGGCCTCTGAAACTGTGATCGGTAGTGAAGAGTGAAATAACCACTTTACGCCCTTAAAAAGCCTGAAGTCAGTGATTGGTTTTCGGGGTCCTGTACGCGGCTAGGCTCCCAAAAAGTCTCACACATGTGGTATCCTCGTACTCAGGAGAGGCAGCAGAATGAATTTTGGGGTGTAATTTCACATATACCCATGCCATGAGTGAGCAATGTATCATATAGATATACATATACAACAGATTCCCCCATTCATATTGATCAATGTGGATGAAGAAATCTCTGCCAATAAAAGTAAATAAAAATATATGCAGAAGAATAGGGGCAATCTGCCTCTCTTAGGGGCAATCGGCCCCTAATGTCCACCCCTGCCCCTATGCTTCAGCATATATGCTCTTTTTTTAACTGTGGTGATGAAATCACCTCCTACAGCACTGGAGTCACTGATTTACGTATCGTGAGAGAAAACCCTGTTGCTGTCAAAATAAATAAATCAGTGATGCAGCTGAATGGCAGACCTGCAAAGCAAACAATGGTAACAATAAATCACAGTATCAATAAAACATTAACTCAACATTAACTCAATAAAACATTAACTCAATAAAACAACCTTTTTTTAAATGCAATGCAAATGCAAAAAAGAGTAAAAAATATATGCCGAATCATAGGGGCAATCCGCCCCTAATGTTAGGGGCAATTGGCCCCTAATGTCCGCCCCTGCCCTCATTCTTCAGCATATATGGTCTTTTTTTTAACTGTGGTGGTGAAATCACCTCCTACAACACTGGAGTCACGGCTTTACATATCATGAGAGCAAACCCCGTTGCTGTCAGAATAAATAAACCTGTGCTGCAGCTCAATAGCGTACCTGCAAAGCAAATAATGGTTAACAATAAAACAAAGTAACATTGCAGTACAAAAGTAGGACATACCTGCAAAGCAAACATGATAAAACACAGTAAAAATAAAACATTACAGTTAAGCATAAAATACAGTAACAATAGAGAGAGAACAATAGAGAGAGAAGAACAATAAAACAACTATTTTTGACTTTTTTAATTAATTTTATTTTTTGTTTTTTTTTTTATTTTTTTGCACTTTTATTTTAACTATAAACGTTCCAGCTTAAGGTCTCTCAAAATGCGATGGCCATCTCACCTTTCGATACCCTGTGTAATTGTGCCCTAGGACTGTGCCATGCTGTACCTGCTAATACTCCATTAGTGTGTGATAGCGACGGAAACATTCACCGTGCAGAGACCAGATTGGTCAGGACAGGGGGGACAATAATAGCGGCAGGACAGCCATTAGAAATTTTGGGGCCCCTTATACAGCTTTAGACCTAGCCCCCCCATCTGACCACCAACATTCCCCAGGGCCCGCCCACTGGCCATCCCACCACATCCGCCCACTGGCCAGGGGTGTACACAAGTTGCAGCCGCAGTAGGAATTATACACCCTGTCACACTTACCAGGTGTAGCCTGCCAAGCATGACCCATTCAAGTGATGTGAAGTGTGCAATGCATTCTAGTGTGGGATCCAAGGGGTTAAAAAAAACAGTGCCCAGCCCCGCCCGATGCTTGCAATAAGACCTTGCACCGAATCATAGGTGCTGGAGGTCCCAAACTTGAACCAGTTGTGGTCCAGGGGGCCCTCCCCATGTGACCCAAGTTTGGTATTTTTATCGCCTATGGTTCGTGAGAACGGTGTCCCCAAACCAGGTGTCCCCCTCCCATAGACTCCAATGTTAAATTAGAACTATGGTCAAAAGAAGAAATCAATATGTTATGCACCTATACCGTCTGTTAAACATGTCACTGATTGTTTTGCAAAAAGCAGTAAGGATGGTGAGATCTCTACCTTGTCTCCAGCTGTCATGTGCACTTCCTTTAGTGAAGTGACAACTTTATTTCCTGGTTTTCAAATTGCCTGTGTTGAACTCATGATGTCCCCATTTGTGTCTATCTCTCTGCAAAAAACGTCCTGACATCAGTGGGGGAGGGGCTCTTCACATGGGAAGCTGAGTAAGGGATTTCATTATTCACAGAAGCCCAATTAGGCTCCGCCCACAACTGGCCTGTGAAGCCCCACCCACTCCCACCTATGTCCCTCCTTTGCCCACCCACTGCTTTAGATCCTAGACTTGGCTTGTCTGTAATGACTTGTGGCTCTTTTACATAGCACACACCCAGCTATTGATTGGCAGATGGGTCTGTGTTATGTAAAATAGACTGAGCACCATAGAAGGCTTGGAGGACTGTGGGATAGACAAGCTATTTCACTGACAGGAAATTACATCTGAGCTCTGCTCAACTCCTCCCATCATCAATACTTGTATACACCAAAAGGTGGACTGCTGAAGGGGATTATAGACCAGAATTGCAGTATATGGTAGGAAAATAATGATTTCAGTTAATATGTTTAATACCATGTCTAACTTTGAGGTATTTATATGAGGAATTACTAAAATATGTATGTTGCCTTTAGTTGTACTTTCCGAAATTCATCTGACAATTGCCGGTCAATGGCTGGTCACTTTGGGGACCCGGTACGGCCAAACCATAGGTGCTGGAGCTCCCAAACTTGGACCAGTTGTTGTCCAGGGGGCTCTCTCCACGTGACCCAAGTTGGGTATTTTTATTGCCTATGGTTAGGGAGAATGGAGTCCCCAAACTGGGTGCCCCCTCCCATAGACTCCAATGTTAAGTCTGAAATTCATCCGAAATTGCCGGTCAATGACTGGTCACTTTGAGGGCCCGGTACGGCTGAACCACGGCTGAACCAAATGTAGACCAGTTGTCACCCAAGGGGCCCTCTCTATGTGACCCAAGTTTGGTATTTTTATCTGCTATGGTTTGGGAGAACAGTGTCCCCAAACTGGGTGTCCCCCTCCCATAGACTCCAATGTTAAAGACTGCTAAAGTCTTTGTTGTAAGGGCCCCTTGAGACACTGGGGCCCCTTACAACAGTATTGCCTGTACCTCCCCTGATGGTGGCCCTGAATAGCAGTGTTATACCTATGTCCGCGTTTTCTACAGACACAACGTCTTTGGAGTGATCTTTTGGTAGAGGTACCAGGGAGGACATCCGGAAAATGCCTCTCATGCAGCCGGCTCACTACATTTGCATTGGGAAGTATGGCCACAGCACCATCTGGAAACAGATAGGCTGTGATGATCTCTTTCTGGAATTTTAGTAAGGATCCAGTTCGTTCAGACACTTTGTATAGCACATAATTGTTGAAAAGAGCCAATTGAAATAAGTACACAGACGCGTTTTTAAACCAGCGTCGGCCTTACGGCAATTAAGTAGGTGCCATCATCTGGTCGTTGAAATCCACCCCTCCTATTTTAAGGTTGTATTCATGGACACAGAGGGGCTTCTCACCAACACCAGTTGCCATAGTAATTTGGACCATCGTGTTATGAATGGAAGACAGAACGAAAACATTCCGGTTGTCCTTCCATCTCACGGCAAGCAATTCGTCTGACCTCAAGCAGGCTCTCTCCCCCATCTAAGTTGAGTATCTATAAGCCATTGGGGGAAGCTACGGCGATTAGATTATATGGTGCCACATGCACCAATTTGTAATTGAAAGAGGTGTCTAAAAAGTGCCACGCGTGTATAAATGTTGTCCACGTATAAATGGTACCCATTTCCGAACAAGGGTGACACCAGGGCCCAAGTCTTGCAGGAATGCATGGGAACGGAGTTCCTGCACTTTTCTGGTTTGGCTTGATGCACAATGTGGTAGTAGTAGTGGTGGTGGGGGAGAAATCTTGGATGAGTTCCCACACTTTTTTTCCCAGGACTTGACCTCTGGGTGACATAAAGTCCCAAGACTCCTATCTTTTCCCTCATAAACCAAGAAACTATTTGTATAGCCTGTGGCCCTGTCACAGAGCTTATACATCTTGACCCCATATCTGGCATGCTTGCTGGGGAGAAACTGTTTGAACACAAGGAGGCCAGAAAATTTAATCAGGGACTCATCAACGCAGACATCTTGATCAGGAATAAACAAGGTTGCAAACTGTTGATTGAAGTGGTTTACGAGGGGCCGAATTTTGTGGAGCCGATCGTATTCAGGGCCACCCCAAGGACTACAGCATTAATTGTCATTGAAATGTATGAACTGCAAGATTTGCTCGTATCTAGCCCTGGTCATGCAAGCAGGTAAATTAGGTTAGTGGACCAATATGACCGCAATTCACTCTTTTTAGTAATGCCCATGAGGAGGGATAGGCCCAGAAAGGTTTTAAATTCAGGAACCGTAATCGGTTTCCAGGCAAATTCTCTGGCAAGGGTCAAATTTTGGTCAGATTGTGATTCTGACAGTGAAGCTTCCCTTGCACTCTCATCCGTCATGCTTGGCATCCTGTAGGCCTCTTCACTAGTGTACCTTTCGTTTGACATTTTGGCCTCTAAATTCATAGGTACAACTAGTGTGACTCACAGGTAAAAAAGCACCTGGTTGTCAGAGACTGCTTCAATCGCAACCAAACAAATTAACTGCTAGCGTTCGCAGGGATCAGGTGTGACTCTGCTAACACTGCAGTTATGCGTGTTGTGTTTTGTAAAGAGACAGTGATATATTGATCCTGCACTTTGGGTGGGCTTGGCTGGGCAGAGGGGCTAAACGCAGGTGCTGGCAGGTATCTGGGCTGATCCTGCTAACGCTGCATTTTTGGGAACACTATACTACTGGGGACGCCAATATAGTTCTGATCAGATCAAAGATATTGATCTGTTCAGACACTATACTAGTAATGGAGCTATATAGTGTGTTTGTGCGTGTTAGTGTACCTGGCACTAATCTGATACTGGCCGGGATTTATGCTACCACTAACTCATGCTAAATCTGTGAAAACAAACTGATGTCACCCGTGACACTAATATGGTGATCAGAAAATAGATCTGTATACTATACTACTGACACAGTGACAGGGGGTGGTTAAGTGGGGGCGATCAGGGGGTTAAACCTTTATTAGGCAATATACGGCGGATACCCTGATGCTATAAAAAACTGATGGTGACACCCATGACAGTAATACGGTGATCAGAAAATAATCAGTACACTATACTAGTGACACTAGTGACAAGGGGTTAACTGGGAGGCGATTGGAGGGTTAAACCTTTATTAGGGGGTTAATGGGGGGTACCCTCAACCTACCTGGGCCTACCATTAACTACCCTAACGCTGTTTAGTGTCACAAGTGACACCAGTACAGTGATCAGTGAAAAATCTGAACACTGCACTTACAAAGCGACAGGGAGTGAAAAGGTTAATTGGGGGGTTGATCAAGGGGTTAGATGTGTGCCTATGTGTACTGGTGTTAGTGTATTGCTAGGTGTACTCACTGAGATGTCTTCTTCTCTTGCACTGGAACCGAAAAGGGCTCCACGAGGGGACACGACTTCACCTCCTCTGTCTGTATTTACATTACACAGGCAGAGGAGGCCCTGTAATTCACCAGAACTGATCAGCAGGTTCAGGCCAGAAGTGATTGGCCTGGGCCTGTAGACTGATTGTCGCAAGCGCCATACCGGGACGGTGATTTGCATAGCCGAGCCACCTTGCCGCACTATAACTGCGGCGGGTGGTCGGCAACTGGTTAAAGCATTCTTGAGGGGTCTTTTTATTTGGGAAATCACTGGTATTAAACACAGATCTAGAGAATGGGAGGACACTGTGCATATTGAATTACAATGTAGGGAGGAGGGGTTAGTGGCTAATCCCTCACAAACTGCTCATAGTAGCTGGGTTGAGGCCCAATCTCTATATAATACTGTAGTTTTATCGGCAATGGAGAAAAAGAGATACTTCCTTCAACAAAATTATTTTGAATAGGGGGAGAACATGGGCCACCTGTTGGCTCTTGTAAAAAGAAAAAGGTGAAACGGCACTCCACGAACAATGACAAGCTTGCTGTTTATTGGTCAGGCAAATACGGGTAAGACGTAGACGCGTTTCACTCGTACAATACGAGCTTAATCATTAATCATTGTGTAATGATTAAGCTCGTATTGTACGAGTGAAACCTAGACACAAATTATGGTCACTAAAGGGTTTATTTTTCTGGGGAGTTCTTACG
>BLSH010345103.1:34499-52403 GCA_018402905.1 Glandirana rugosa | reverse complement strand
GTGAAACGCGTCTACGTCTTACCTGTATTTGCCTGACCAATAAACAGCAAGCTTATCATTGTTCGTGGAGTAATGATTAAGCTTGTATTGTACGAGTGAAACGCGTCTACGTCTTACCTGTATTTGCCTGACCAATAAACAGCAAGCTTATCATTGTTCGTGGAGTGCTGTTTCACCTTTTTCTTTTCCCATGGACATGGCGGCGAGCCAAGAACGGCACCCGGACACACAACAGATTTCCTCTCCACCAGCTTGAGCGGTGCACTCCTCTTGTTGGCTCTTGTAGCTAGGGCACAGCAGCAAGATTAATGCGATACGGTCCTTGACTAGAGACATGTGTACCTCTAACTTTGACATTTTGGATATATTTCAGCATTTTTAAACTGATTTGTATGTCTCCAAAACTCATAATACACCCCTTGACTTAACCCTATTTCTGCAGGATTGTCCTTTTCCCCAGGTATCTGCTGATGAAAGATCTGATCTGAACTCCCTGATAACTATTGAGGAATTAAAATGATCAAAAACAGTGCTGCGCTATTAATGCTAATAATTAATCAATATAATTAATGACACCTAAAAAAATGATAATATAAAAAAAGACTAAAATAATCTATAGAAATGAGTGTAATACATTCATATATTAATATACAGTGATTGGTCACTCCCCCTCCTCCATGCAGCTAGGACTATGCTGACCTCCATGATTCCTCCACTGATCACTCAGGATGGAGGAGGGCTTGCCCCTTAATAGACTGGGCTTCTCTTCTCCTGACGTCAGGGTGTCCCTGCATTAAGGCATGCATCTGATAACAGCATCATAAGATTAAAGCCATTCGGCAGCCGGCCGATCGCAAATTCCCCTGCACTGCCCCCAGCCTGACAGGCAGCCATCTGCACCCCGACCATGCACCGTGTCCTCCACCATCTCTCTGCACACCAGCCAGCATGTCTGTAGCGGGATTGAAGAAACAGTTCCATAAAGCCACTCAGAAAGTGAGTGAGAAGGTTGGGGGGGCCGAAGGCACCAAGCTCGACGATGATTTTAAAGAAATGGAAAGAAAAGTTGACGTGAACAGTAGAGCGGTCCTTGAAATAATGACAAAGTCCGTAGAATATCTCCAGCCTAATCCAGCTTCTCGAGCAAAACTCAATATGATCAACACAATGTCAAAGATCCGTGGACAAGAAAAAAGGCCTGGATATCCTCAAGCTGAAGCCTTGTTAGCAGAAGCCATGTTCAAGTATGGCAGAGAAATTGGAGATGAATCAAACTTTGGTCCAGCACTTGTCGATGTAGGAGAAGTTATGAGGGAGCTTTCTGATATCAAAGACTCCTTAGACATTGATGTTAAGCAGAATTTCATAGATCCACTGCAAAATCTGCATGATAAAGATTTAAAGGAAATACAGCACCACTTAAAGAAGCTGGAGAGGTGGCGTCTGGACTTTGATTACAAGAAGAAACGACAAGGCAAGATCACAGATGATGAGATTCGTCAGGCTTTAGAGAAATTTGATGAGTCCAAAGAAATTGCAGAATCCAGCATGTTTAACCTTTAGGAGATGGATATTGAGCAAGTGAGCCAGCTTTCTGCTCTCGTACAAGCACAACTGGAATATCATAAGCAAGCAGTACAGATTTTAAAACAAGTCACTTCAAAACTGTAACAGAGAATCAGAGATGCTTCAAACCGACCAAGGAGAGAATATCAGCCTAAGCCTCAAATGAGTTTGGAACTTGCTTTGCCCACCGACAACACTCAACATAATGGAGGAATCTCTCTTGCTACTACTCCAAAACCATCTGGTGCTGCCTTGGATCAGCCATGTTGTCGGGCCCTCTATGACTTTGACCCAGAAAACAAAGGAGAACTGGGCTTCAAAGAAGGTGACATCATTACCCTCACCAATCAAATTGATGAAAATTGGTACGAGGGGATGCTTCATGGCCAGTCGGGCTTCTTCCCCATCAACTATTTTGATATCCTTGTCCCACTACCCCACTAAAATGTCTGACATCAATCACAATTCAATTGTACCACTGCTTTTAAATCCTGCTTTCTCCAGATCATCGGTACAAGCGCAGTGGTTTAAACCCCATTACATTTCATGATCATTTCTATTTTTTCTTTACTCCTTTTTTTTTGTTAATATGTGTCCCTTTTTCAGCTGTTGTATTTCTTACCAGAGTCTTAGAGTCCTTTATAATAAATGCAGGAATAACATGTACTTGTTGTGGCAACCTTCCTTCCACATGGATACAGTTCACAGTAGTCTTAACATACCCAACTGTTATTGTGTCATTTTTTATTATTTTTCTCTTACTGTGAGTTTCCAGAAATAAATGTTTACAATGAAAAAAGTGCTGGGACCACAAGGGAAACGTGTTTTTGCCTCAGTCTTGTAATTACAATGGAGAGCATTCTGTGATGTTGTGGACAAGAAACACTAGATTATTGTAGATTTCCTTTTAACTGTGCATAGAAGCTGGGCCAAATAAAATATTTCCTATAAAAAAAAAAAAATATCCAGTGATTGATTGAAGTAAATGCAAAACCATCTAAAAGCTGTGCAAAAAAAATTGAAAGTGCTTGTGCTCTCCTCCACCAGTCTCATAGGCTGCTCACCTCACATCTGAATTAAATTAGCAGTATTCCCCTCTAGGTGTTACGTACCTGGTGGGCGAGTCTGACTTATGCAGTAGGCAACCTCCCTTACTACTCTGACTCGGGAACCCCTGGTAGAGCAGACAGGTGGCTCGGGAGTGCAGGATGGCACGAGGGTCAGACTGGGTCACTGGTGATGATAGGGAGCCTGCTGGAGCACTCGTGCAGCTGAAGAGTGGTCGTACAGGCTGAGTCGGCAATTGGCTGGCGGTGCGGTACAAAGGTTCAGGCAAAAGAGTGGTCAAGTTCAAGCAGAGTTCGTTAACAGGCTGGCAGCAGAAGTACAGAGGGATCAGGCAATTATAGGTCGTAGGCAAGCCGGGGGTCGGTGCAGACAGAGATCACACAAGGTCGGGACAAGCCAGGTCACAGGAACAGATAACAGGTTACGGGTCTCTCAGAAAACAGGTCACAAGCTGTAGATCAGACAGCACTTGCTGCAGGGTGCACACGGCCTAAATAGAGCCGTTTGGCGCCATTTCCGCCACGTGCGTGTACAGGCGCATGCGAATGCGCATAGGCGCGCTCACAAGAGCAAAAAAGCACTAATCAAGTCCTTTTGGCACAGGTCTTCTAACATTGCCCCCCCCCCACAAGGGGCAGCCTCTGGGTGCCCAGCTGGGCCTTCAGATCCGGATGAGTCCTCCAAAATGACCGGATAAGCTCCTTGGCATGGATGTGCCTTTCAGGTTCCCAGGAGCTTTCTTCCGGTCCGTATAGTACCCCTTCCACTTGACCAGGTACTGAATCAAGCCCCCTCTTCTTCTGCAGTCGAGATGGTCTCGACTTCATACTCCTCCTCTCCATCCACAAGAACCGATTTAGGTGGAGCCGTGTTTCTTCCTGGAAACTGATTCCTTGTTACGGGTTTAAGCAGGGTAACATGGAATACTGGGTGTACTTGGAGCGAAGAGGGGAGGTTCAGCTCATACGCCACACTATTGACTTTTCTCTTGACTGAGAGGGCCCCATGAATTTAGGTCCTAGTTTCCTTGAGGGGCAAGCAAGCTTTAGGTTCTTGGTGGGAAGCCAGATCCAGCTCCCCCCGCCTCCTTCTATCAAAAGTCAGTTTGTTGAGGTCCTGTGTGCGGGACAGGGTTTCCTGGAGGAGCTTGTTATTCTCTTTGAGAAAACTGGTGACGTCCTGTACGGCAGGTACAGTGCATTCAGGTACCACATTGGGAAGGAAGGATGGGTGGTAGCCAAGGTTGACCCAGAATGGTTACTGGTTGGTGGCAGAATGAACCGAGTTGTTGTAGGCGAACTCGGCTACCAGCAGCAGAGAGACCCAATCGTACTGGCAAATGATGCACTGATACTGCTCCAGGGTCTGGTTCGTTCTCTCCCTCTGGCTGTTGGTTTGAGGATGGTAGGAGGAGGAGAAGGCCAATTCAATTCCTAAAGTTGAACACAGCGCCTTCCAGACCCTGGACGTAAACTGTACCCCTTGATCCGACACGATGTTAGTAGGTAGGCCATGGAGGTGGACAATTTCTTTAATGAAGGTCTCTGCTGTCTGGATTGCCGAGGGTGTGCCCTTCATGGGAATAAAATGTGCCATCTTTGTAAGGCGGTCGACCACTACAAGGATAGTCATGAACCCTTCAGAAGGGGGAAATTCCACTATAAAGTCCATGGAGAGTTGCGACCATGGGCGTTCAGTGAAAGCAAGTGGGTTCAGAAGCCCCCAAGCCTTGGCTCTGTCGACCTTGTTGCGAGCACAGGTGGGGCAGGCTTTCACGTATTCCCTGCAGTCCTTGTCGGATGATGGCCACCAGAACGACCTGGAGAGCAGGTCTGCAGTCTTGCGACCACCAAAATGCCCTGCCAGTTTGTGGTCATGGCATAGTTCCAGAACTGCCAGATGCTGCTCCTCAGGGACGAAGATCTGCGTACCGAACCACCACAGCCCATCTTGAAGGATCAGCCTGGGATCCGGTGAGGTGGGGGACCCAGCAACAGATCGCCTGAACCGAGTTAAGAGATCCTCTTGGATCAATAGGAAGTTCCGTGCAGGGAGGATTGTATCGGGTGGAGGAGAGTCCCCTGGTGCCAGGAACATCCGTGACAGGGCGTTCGGTTTCACGTTTTTAGACTCAGGCCGGTAGGTGATATGCAGCTGGAAGCGTGAGAAAAAGAGAGCCCATCTGGTCTGATGGGGCTTGAGTCTCTTGGCGGTGCGCAGGTACTCCAAGTTTTTGTGGTCAGTAAAAACGAGGACTGGGTGCAAGGCTCCTTCCAGCAGATACCGCCATTCTTGTAGAGCAGACTTTATGGCCAGAAGCTCCCTCTCCCCCACATCATAGTTTTGTTTCAGGGGCGTCAGCTTCCGGGAATATAAAGCAATTGGGTGCAGTGCGGCCTTTGGCCCCTGTCTTTGAGAGAGGACCACTCCGACTGCCGTCTCAGAGGCATCTACCTCCAGTATGTAGGGTAGAGCAGGGTCCGGGTGTTTCAGGATTGGAGCGGAGGTGAATAGCTCCTTGAGTCGCTGGAAGGCTGCTTGTGCTTCAGGGGTCCAATGAAAGCGGGAGGTCTGTTTTGTCAGTTGGGTGATGGGGGTGATTACAGCGGAAAACCCCTTAATAAAGTTCCGGTAGAAGTTTGCAAAACTGACAAAAAGCTGTACTGCTTTCTTGTTGGTTGGTGCTGGCCAGTTTACTATGGTGGAGACCTTCTGGGGGTCCATTGTGATACCACAGACGGAAAGGATGAATCCCAGGAAAGAGATGCTGGAGCACTCAAATGCGCACTTCTCAGCCTTAGCATAGAGGCCGTGCTGACGAAGGCTCTTAACATGCTCTTGACATGGTTTCGGTGCTCCTCCAGGGAAGGGGAGAAGATGAGGATGTCATCTAAATACACCACCACAAACAGATCAAGGAAGTCCTGGAAGATGTCATTGACAAGGTGTTGGTGCATTGCATAGTCCAAACGGCATGACCAGGTACTCATAATGGCCGAACCGGGGTCCGGAAGGCCATTTTCCATTCATCCCCTTTCCTGATCCGAATGAGGTTATACTGTAGGCCCCAACTTGGAGAAAACGGTGGCAGAACCGAGCCTCTGAAACAACTCCGGGACTAACGGGAGAGGGTACCGGTTCTTGACCGTGATTTTGTTAAAGCGGAGTTCCACTCATTTTTTTGTTTATTAAAAGTCAGCAGCTACAAAAAGTGTAGCTGCTGACTTTTAATAAACAGTAACTTACCTGTCTCCCGGTCCAGCGATGGCTGCGCCCGAAGCCTTGCTCGTCTCCCCCCTCCTCCCGATGGCCCCACCATTCCTAATGTGGGCACCTGGCCTGGCTTCACGGCCGGGCACCCACTGCGCATGCGCGAGTCGCGCTGCGCATTCCTAGTGGCCAGGCAATCTTCTGGGACCTGTGAAGTGTCCCAGAAGATTGCAGAGGGAGGGGCCGCCTAGGAGGAGAGGAGGAGTCGCCTAGGCGGCCCAGAGGCGGAAGGTGGAAGAGGGACCGGAAGTCCCTTTGAAACCTGGGGACACACTCCCCCCCAAAAAAATGACATGCCAAATGTGGCATGTAAGGGGGCAAGGCGTGCTTAAAGCGGAAGTTCCATTTTTGGATGGAACTCCGCTTTAAGGTATCTGTAATCAATACAGGGTCTCAGGGACTTATCTTTTTTTTCGACAAAGAAGATCCCGGCCCTGGCAGGAGATGTAGAGAGCCGGATGAATCCCTTCTCCAGGTTCTCATCCAGATAGGATTTGAGGGCTGCTAATTCCTTCTCTGAGAGCGGATAGATTCTGCCAAAAGGTACCTCCATGCCAGGAAGCAACTCTATGGGGCAGTCATAGGGATGGTGTGGCGGCAGGGCATCTGCCACTTTCTTGCTGAACACATCAAGAAAGTCATGGAATACTGAGGGGACAGCAAGGTGAACTTCTGAGTCCAGGTCAAAGTCCGGGCAGCATGCAGCTAAGAGAGATCCAGTGGGTGGTGGAAAGCAGTGGTGCTGGCAGTAGGTCGAGTTGAACTGAATGTTGCCAGTGACCCAGTTGATGTGGGGGTAGTGTGCCTGAAGCCAGGGAAGTCCGAGGATGACCGGGGATAGTGGGGACGCAATAGCGTCAAATAATAGCGTCAAATAACAGAAGTTAAGTATGACTGTCAGATGTTTGGGTCAAGAGAGGGACGGTCTCACAGGTCACAGACCCGAATTTGATGGGGGACCCATCGGCCAGGTGAAGAGTCATCGGGCGCGCCTTGGGCCTGAGGGGTATTTGATGTAGGGCTGCAAAGTTCAGGTCCATGAAGCAACCGCAGGCTCCCGAGTCTATAATGGCCAAGACTGGGGCATCTCCACTGGGCAGCTGCAGAACTATGGCAAGTACTGCATGCATCTTGGGATCAGGTATGGACATTATCTCCCCTTGGTTACACAGGGAGGCTTTGCCCGACTTGACGGGGCAGCCTCCGCAATACAGGCACAAGCCGTTGAACAGACATCTCTGCCTTTCCTCGGGGGAAGAGTTGGCCCGCCCGGCCGGGGTACAGGAGAGTGCTCGGAACAGGAGGAGTACTGCCGGACTTCTCGGTGCATCGTTCCCGCAGGTGGCAATTGATTTGGATGGCTAAATCGATCAGGGTGTCCAGGGTCGGAGGTACACCCACACTGGCCAACTCGTCCTTGAGTGGGGTGTCCAGGCCGACCGCGTCCTTGGGTCCGCCCTTACCATGGTGATAGGGCGGCTGCTGAGGCACGGAGGCCTATTGTAGCACGTCTGCGCCATGATGACGTCGGACGCGACTGCGTCCAGAGATTTCCATCTCTGTCTATGCGGCCGCGTGGGACGCCGCCATGGCGGGGAATCGGCGGGAGCAGGCAGCCAGCCCGGATGGCCAATGGACACCCTCATCATAGGGAGGTCTTTGGAGTGAGGCAGGACGATAGGCGGTGCTAAGGTGCTGTAGCCAACTGGATCCCCCAAGCACGGGCCCCTCCTCCAATAGGGGTGTGATCTGGATGTGGATTTGCCTTATTTAATCAGCGCCATCACACACCATTACTGACACCACGGATAGATCACACCAGAGGCTATTACCACACCAGCCATCACCTACCACCAGGGTAAGACATATGAACTGATATAGATACCTTTCAAAGCACTATATTTTGTCCATTCCCAATGGGGGACTACCTATTGTTTTCCTGACCTCTCTTTTCCTTTTCCTCCCTTTTCCTTTTCATAATCCACTTGAAGCCAGCTCCATTTTGTTAATGGCAGACTTTAGTACACTGACAATTTACATTTAATTTATAGGTCTGCCCAGCTTCATCCCCCCAGAAACACTATGTATTGTTAGAACAGTCTACTACACAGTAAGTACAATTGGGATGGATTTTCTGACTAACATCCATTCATTTGACCTTCTTTCATTATTAACTTATACACATGTATTCCCTATAGGCTTTGTCCATCTGCCTTCCGGGTGGGGCTCGTTCCCCCTCATCGATTCTCGAGGGAGACACATGTGGAAGAGCTGGAGGGAGGTGAAAGGGTGGGCCATACACGGATCCCCCCACTACTAATTGGGGGCTTCTCCTCACATTTGGACATTTCAGTCCTTTTGAAGCCATACTCGGAGATATTTCTCTGATCTCCAGCTCTAATCCAGCTGGTATCTATTTTCTACAAACCATAGGGGTAAGTAACAACCGGTGTTATCTGCTGATTCGCATGCATCAATCATAGTCATGTATATGCTCTTATTTGTCAGTGCCACAATAGTCACGCTATGCTACATTAAGAAGACCTGAACTATACACTGGTCTATTTATGTGTTGTTTTTTACACTATGTTTCAGAAACCAAAGTTTCACAGTGAGTTTTCTCCCTGAGGAAGAAGTTTGCTACATATTTGAAATAAAACTTCGAAACATGTTGGAGAGGAAGCCAAGCCTTCACTACTAGGATACATTCCATTTGTCGGTTTGCTAGCTTCCACACTGTTTTCTTTGTATATAATTTTGGTTTAATTTGTACATTTTACTATGACGACATATGGCAATCAATCTATTTGTCATGTGATCATTTTAACCTTGATCCAATAAACTGTATACTTTTTTTCATACTTTTTTTGATATTATTTCGATACTGGTGGGAATTCTGTGTTGCGGCAAATCCCTGCGGGCCATCCTCGTGTTGTTTGAGTGGCTCGGACAGCCCCATCCGGAACTGGAACCGGAGAGCCGCATCATTCCATGCGGTGTCAGAGCTCCAGCGCCAAAACTCTGACACACAGTCCTCAGTTGGACAGAGGCCTTGCTGGAGCCCATTGAGTGCGGCTTCTGCGGAGGCGGCTTGGTGTGGGTCCTCATATAGTCGGCCCATAGCCTGGAAGAGCCGTGCCAGGTCCGTGGTCTCGGGAGCCTTTTGCTCTATTAGCGGGTGAGCCCAGGCCTGGGGCCCACCCCGGAGGAGGGAGATGACCAGTCCCACTTTAGTGTCCTCCTGAGAGAAGATGCGGGTTGCAGGGTAAAGAAAAGTTTGCAGGATATGCGGAAGGCCTGAAATTTCTTACGGTCCCCCGAAAACCGTTAGGGCAGGGGCTGAGATGATGGTGTGCAGAGGAAGCTCCCGGATTTGGTCCTCCAGCCGGAGGTAGTCAGCTTGCAGGTCTCTCACAACTTGGGTAAGACTGGTCAAGTGCTCACACAGTTCATTAGTAAAAGAGGGCCTCTGTGCAGACTTGGTCATGGCTGTCTGATACTGTCACGTACCTGGTGGGCGAGTCTGATTTATGCAGTAGGCAACCTTCCTTACTACCCTGACTCGGAAACCACTGGTAGAGCAGACAGGGGGCTTGGGAGTGCAGGGTGGCACAAGGGTCGGACTGGGTCACTGATAATGGTAGAGAGTCCACTGGAGCACTCGTGCAGTTGAAGCGTGGTCGTACAGGCTGGGTCAGCAACTGGCTGGCGGTGCGGTACAAGGGTTCAGGCAAGAGAGTGGTCAAGTTCAAGTAGAGTTCGTTAACAGGCTGGCAGCAGAAGTACAGAGGGATCAGGCAATCGGGTGGTCGTAGGCAAGGTCAGGACAAGCCAGGTCACAGGAACAGATAACAGGTTACGGGTCTCTCAGAAAACAGGTCACATGCTGTAGATCAGACAGCACTTGCTGCAGGGTGCACACAGCCTAAATAGAGCCGTCTACGGCACGGGCGGATGCACACAGGCGCACAAACGCGCATAGGTGTGTGCACAAGCGCAAAAAAGCGCTAATCAAGTCCTTTTGGCACAGGTCTTCTTCTAACACTGGGGATAATAGAGAAAGCTCAGCTTCATGATGGTAATCTCCTCCTTCCTTCAAACCACCTGCTCCTATGGGATATGAACCCTGATCGTCTCGCCAGATGGGTATGTAAAAAAGGAAGGCAAAATCTAGTGCTCTCCGCTTAAAAATGTATTGGTATAAAAATAGGAAAACAACTCACAAGGATGGCACTATAAGCCATGCAGCTTGGAAACACTTTCAGACACGAGTCTCAAGATGGCCACGATGTTATATCGATACGCAAGTTCCGCCCCCTAGATGCATATCGTCAGGGCGTTGACTTCTTAAGTAGGGGTGAAGCTAAAGACGTACATTCACTGTTTAAATGCACCCTAATTCCTTAAACACACGCGGGCAGCTGGTTAGCCTTTCTCATTCTCTCCCACAGGAAACCACATGTCCAAGGAAGGAGTCTGATACAATTATGTGGGGACATGATACTGCAGCAAAAAACACAATGATGTGTTTAAAAACCAGAGCATGCATATCCATTAACCACTTGACCACTGGGCACATAAACCCCCTAACTTGGTCCTAACCAGACCAATTTTCAGCACTTCAGTGCTCTCACATTTTGAATGACAATTACTCAGTCATACTATACTGTACCCATATGAAATTTTTGTCCTTTTTTTCACACAAATAGAGCTTTCTTTTGGTGGTATTTAATTACCACTTGGATTTTTATTTTTTGCGCTATAAATGGAAAAAGACAGAAAATGTTGTAAAAAATTGCATTTTTCTTTGTTTCTGTTCTAACATTTTGCAAATTAGTCATTTTTCTTCATAGATTTTGGCAAAATTTAAACTGCTATATATCTTTGGTAAAAATAACCCAAATAAGTGTATATATATTATTTGGTCTTTGTGAAAATGATAGAGTCTACAAGCTATGGTGCCAATCACTGAAAATTGATCACACCTGATGTACTGACTGTACTGTACTATCTCATTCTTGAGACCCTAACAAGCCAGGAAAGTACAAATACCCCCCAAATTACCCCTTTTTTGGAAAGTAGACAGTCCAAAGTATTTAGTAAGAGGCATGGCAAGTTTTTTGAAGTTGTAATTTTTTCCACAATT
This sequence comes from Glandirana rugosa, assembly GCA_018402905.1. Classification (NCBI taxonomy): domain Eukaryota; kingdom Metazoa; phylum Chordata; class Amphibia; order Anura; family Ranidae; genus Glandirana; species Glandirana rugosa. The sequence goes on along the minus strand of BLSH010345103.1, from coordinate 41,353 downwards.
CTTTGCAAAATGAAGATTTTGTTTTCACAAAATTGGCATATTAACAGTTTTTGTCACACCCAGCATATGCATACCACAAATTACACCCCAAAACACATTCTACTACTCTTCCTGAGTATGGAGAAACCACATGTATGAGACTTTTACACAGCCTGGCCACATACAGAGGCCCAACATGCAGGTAGAACCATCAGGCGTTCTAAGGACATACAGTATATTACACATATAATTTCCTGACTACCTCTTGCATTTTTGAAGGTCCTGGAGCACCAGAACAATGGAAACGCCCAAACAATGACCCCATTTTGGAAAGTAAACACCCCAATGTATATTCTAGGAGGCATAATGAGTCTTTTTAACGTGCCATTTTTTCCACAAGTTTTTGGAAAATGTGGAAAGAAAATGAAAACACATTTTTTTTTACACAAAGTTGTCAATTTATACAATATTTTTAACACACAGCATGTAGCTAGCAAAAATTACACCCTAAAATATATTGTGCTAATTGTCCCGAGTATGGCGATGCCACATGTGTGACACTTCTACACAGCCTGGCCACATACAGAGCCCCAACATCCAGGGAGCACCATCAGGTGTTCTAGGGGCATACATTTCAAATCTAATTTGACTACTTATTACACTATTGTGAGGCACTGTAGTGGCACTGATGGGGGCTGTAGTAGCACTGATGGGCACTGTAGTGGCACTCATGGGTACTGTAGTGGCATGGATGTGTCACGGATGAGAACTGATGTGGTATGCATGAGCATGAATGAGGCATAAATGAGCATGAATGGGCTGGATGAGCCGTGGATGGGGATGACTGAGCACGGGTGGATGGCTGAGCACGGATGCATGGGTGAGCACGGATGGATGGGTGAGCATGCATGGATGGGTGAGCACAGACGCATGGGTGAGCACAGACGCATGGGTGAGCACAGATGGATGGCGGAGCACGGATGCATGGGTGAGCACGCATGCATGGGTGAGCACAGATGGATGGCGGAGCACGGATGCATGGATGAGCACGCATGCATGGGTAAGAACAGATGGATGGCGGAGCACGGATGCGTGGCTGAGCATGGATGGATGGGTGAGCACAGATGCATGAGTGAGCATGCATGGATGGGTGAGCACGGACACATGGGTGAGCACAGATGGATGGTGGAGCATGGATGCATGGGTGAGCATGCATGCATGGGTGAGCACAGATGGATGGCGGAGCACGGATGCATAGGTGAGCACACATGCATGGGTGAGCAAAGATGGATGGCGGAGCACGGATGCATGGCTGAGCATAGATGGATGGGTGAGCATGCATGGATGGGTGAGCACTCATGGATGGGTGAGCACGGACGCATGGGTGAGCACAGATGGATGGCGGAGCACGGATGCATGGGTGAGCACGCATGCATGGGTGAGCACAGATGGATGGCGGAGCACGGATGCATGGGTGAGCACACATGCATGGGTGAGAACAGATGGATGGCGGAGCACGGATGCATGGCTGAGCATGGATGGATGGGTGAGCACAGATGCATGAGTGAGCATGCATGGATGGGTGAGCACGGATGAATGGGTGAGCACAGATGGATCGCGGAGCACGGATGCATGGGTGAGCATGCATTCATGGGTGAGCACAGATGGATGTTGGAGCATGGATGCATGGGTGAGCACACATGCATGGGTGAGCACGGATGCATGGCTGAGCATGGATGCATGAATGCATGGATGGATGGGTGAGCACAGATGCATGGGTGAGCACAGATGGATGGCAGAGCACGGATGGATGGGTGAGCATGCATGAATGGGTGAACACGGATGCATGGGTGAGCATGGCTGAATGGGTGAACACGGATGCATGGGTAAGCATGGCTGGATGGGTGAACATGGATGCATGGGTGAGCATGGATGGGTGAGCATGCATGGCTGAGCATTGATGCATGGCTGAGCATGAATGCATGGATGGATGGGTGAGCACAGATGCATGGGTGAGCACAGATGAATGGCAGAGTACGGATGCATGGGTGAGCACGGATGGATGGGTGAGCATGCATGAATGGGTCAACATAGATGGATGGCGGAGCACGGATGCATGAGTGAGAACAGATGGATGGCGGAGCACGGATGCATGGCTGAGCGTGGATGGATGGGTGAGCACAGATGCATGAGTGAGCATGCATGGATGGGTGAGCACAGACGCATGGGTGAGCACAGATGGATGGCGGAGCACGGATGCATGGGTGAGCATGCATGCATGCATGAGTGAGCACAGATGGATGGCGGAGCACGGATGCATGGATGAGCACGCATGCATGGGTGAGAACAGATGGATGGCGGAGCACGGATGCATGGCTGAGCATGGATGGATAGGTGAGCACAGATGCATGAGTGAGCATGCATGGATGGGTGAGCACGGACGCATGGGTGAGCACAGATGGATGGCAGAGCATGGATGCATGGGTGAGCATGCATGCATGGGTGAACACAGATGGATGGCGGAGCACGGATGCATGGGTGAGCACACATGCATGGGTGAGCACAGATGAATGGCGGAGCACGGATGCATGGCTGAGCATAGATGCATGGCTGAGCATAGATGCATGGATGGATGGGTGAGCACAGATGCATGGGTGAGCACAGATGGATGGCAGAGCATGGATGAGCACGGATGTATGGGTGAGCATGCATGAATGGGTGAACACGGATGCATGGGTGAGCATGGCTGAATGGATGAACATGGATGCATGGGTGAGCAGGGATGGGTGAGCATGCATGGCTGAGCATGGATGCATGGCTGAGCATGAATGCATGGATGGATGGGTGAGCACAGATGCATGGGTGAGGACAGGTGGATGGCAGAGCACGGATGCATGGGTGAGCATGGATGGATGGGTGAGCATGCATGAATGGGTCAACACAGATGGATAGCGGAGCACGGATGCATGGATGAGCACACATGCATGGGTGAGAACAGATGGATGGCAGAGCACGGATGCATGGCTGAGCATGGATGGATGGGTGAGCACAGATGCATGAGTGAGCATGCATGGATGGGTGAGCACAGACGCATGGGTGAGCACAGATGGATGGCGGAGCACGGATGCATGTGAGAGCATGCATGCATGGGTGAGCACAGATGGATGTCGGAGCACGGATGCATGGCTGAGCATGGATGGATGGGTGAGCACAGATGGATGGCGGAGCATGGATGCATGGCTGAGCATGAATGCATGGATGGATGGGTGAGCACAGATGCATGGGTGAGCACAGATGGATGGCAGAGCACGGATGGATGGGTGAGCATGCATGGATGGGTGAACACGGATGCATGGGTGAGCATGGCTGAATGGGTGAACACGGATGCATGGGTAAGCATGGCTGGATGGGTGAACATGGATGCATGGGTGAACACGGATGGGTGAGCATGCATGGCTGAGCATGGATGCATGGCTGAGCATGAATGCATGGATGGATGGGTGAGCACAGATGCATGGGTGAGCACAGATGAATGGCAGAGCATGGATGCATGGGTGAGCACGGATGGATGGGTGAGCATGCATGAATGGGTCAACACAGATGGATGGCGGAGCATGGATGCATGGAGGAGCACGCATGCATGGGTGAGAACAGATGGATGGCGGAGCACGGATGCATGGCTGAGCATGGATGGATGGGTGAGCACAGATGCATGAGTGAGCATGCATGGATGGGTGAGCACGGACGCATGGGTGAGCACAGGTGGATGGCGGAGCATGGATGCATGGGTGAGCATGCATGCATGGGTGAGCACAGATGGATGGCGGAGCACGGATGCATGGGTGAGCACACATGCATGGGTGAGCACAGATGGATGGCGGAGCATGGATGCATGGCTGAGCATGGATGGATGGGTGAGCATGCATGGATGGGTGAGCACTCATGGATGGGTGAGCACGGACACATGGGTGAGCACAGATGGATGGCGGAGCACGGATGCATGGGTGAGCACACATGCATGGGTGAGAACAGATGGATGGCGGAGCACGAATGCATGGCTTAGCATGGATGGATGGGTGAGCACAGATGCATGAGTGAGCATGGATGGATGGGTGAGCACGGACGCATGGGTGAGCACAGATGGATGGCAAAGCACGGATGCATGGGTGAGCATGCATGCATGGGTGAGCACAGATGGATAGCGGAACATGGATGCATGGCTGAGCATAGTGTTGTAGAAATTTAGGATGTGTATTATGTATTGTCACAGTGTCTCCCAGTGTCGGTTTAACGATATTCTCTGTGTATAGCGAATATGGCTTTAACCGATATTGAGGTAAGGCCATTTACAATGGAAACCTTCCATTGTTTGGTAAGCACACGCTACCCGCCCGATCATCCTGGCCGGCAGGCGCTCTGAGCGGTTATCGCTGGAGCAAACGCCGGTCCGGATCTTTGAGGTGCAATGCACGTTCTGTGGCGCGGGTGTATTACCGTCAATCAGGGGGCCCCTGTCTTCTGTACAGATCGATCTGCTTGGCGGCAGTTTACTTGCATTATGGAATTAGTATTGCCTTTTATGTAAGGATAATGATCTGTAGGCTTTCTGTGGCATCTGATCAATGTGACAGAGATCTGCAGCTATATTCCTTTGTGTTGTAATTTACCCTTTAATGGAACAGTAGCATAATCGCTATGGAGTATAGTTCATAGAGCTGTATTTGATAGTGATTTGTTGTAATTGGCAGGTTGTGCATGGATGGTGATTTGTTGTATGGCCTCTGTGAAGATAGCACATGGCTTTCATTGTCAGCTGTTTCTCATACAGGCCAGCCAACATCCCCATGCATGCATGCCTTTCCTATTGTATAGTTTGAATATAAACAAGTGTGTCATTGGTTGGTGGTTTTGTATTGAGCTCATGTCATGTGACTGTGCCTTGGAGGCTGATTGGCTGATTGTGAAGCCATCAAGCCCTATTGTTCTCTCTGTTTGACCAGTATAAATAAAGGCTGAAAAGCAGAGTTCAGCAGGACAAGATCCCTGAGAGCGAGCATGTGAGAAAAGCAATCTGCGTCTGTGTCTGCTTCAACACGTGTGCACTCAAATGCATTATGCAAAAGAGCTGAAAAGTGCGCTTATTAGCGCAGGCAAAATATAATGCATACAAGGTATTATAATTGCCCTTACAGATGGCGGGCCAGATTTTTTTGGAGCTTACAGAAATTTCCATCACAGCGGACCAGAGTGAGGAATCGATCCGGACAGAACATCCGGCTATTGGTAAAACAAATTTTATTTCAATTTTTGAAATCTTTTGCTGTCCTGAGTCCAGGATGTTGCTTTCCATTGTTTGGTTTGCTGTGTCAGGTAAATTCAGCTTTGCTAAAGAACCAGTTTTTCCTCTTTTTTGCATAATGGCAGGGGTCTAGGGGTTAGGTCTATTGTTTAGGAAAAAAACTTATACTTGTCCTCTATAAGTCCTAAGCAATACACCTAAAGCGTGTGTTATGAGTAACTGTAAGGGCAATTATAATACCTTGTATGCATTATATTTTGCCTGCGCTAATAAGCGCACTTTTCAGCTCTTTTGCACAATGCATTTGATCGACCTGTGTTGAAGCAGACACACACACACACACAGACACAGATTGCTTCATCTCACAGGTCGATCAAATGCATTGTGCAAAAGAGCTGAAAAGTGCGCTTATTAGCGCAGGCAAAATATAATGCATACAAGGTATTATAATTGCCCTTACAGATGGCGAGCCAGGTAGGAGCTTACAGAAATTTCCATCACATCGGACCGAAGGGAGGAATCGTTCCGGATCAGGACATCAACAGCCGGCTGGTAAAACCAATTTTATTTCAATTTTTGAAATATTTTGCTGTCCTGAGTCCGGGATGTTGCTTTCCACTGTTCGATCCACTGTGTCAGGTAAATTCAGCTTTGCTAAAAAGAACCGGTTTTTCCTCTTTTTTGCATAATGGCAGGGATCTAAGGTTTGGGTGTATTATTCAGGAAGAAAACTTATGAGTAACTGTATGTCTTGAATGTGTGATTGGTATGAGTATGATTCGTTTGGAGTCTCAGATTGTATTGTCAGTCTGTAAGGGGAGAGTTTTCAGTTTGCGCTGCTTTTTGCGGGAAAAGCGTAAAGTTACCACCATTTTGTTGTAAAATTGTTACAATTTCAATTTTGTTTATGCTGAACTTGTTTTTAAGCCGAATTTCAGCATTTTGTGGAATGAAGTAATTGTCCGCAGGAATTTCAGTTTCTGGTTTTGATTGCTTTGATTTTGTGCAAATATTTCAGTCTCAAGTGAAAATCGTTCGTTTTTGTACTGAATTCCATTTCCAGTAGAATCATTTTTGTTGTAATGTTGTTTTGGGTAGTCCCAGCTGTAACAGTTTTTGGTAGAGAAAATCTGCTGTTAGACGGCTATTCAGGTTTAAGTGTGAAACCGAGTTTACATTACAGTGTATGGAGGTCTTTTTGTGACAAATTGCGCCTTTTTTGATTTTTTGGCGGCAAATTTAGTTAGTTTTTTCCGCGTTAAACAGTGTTTTTCTGGAGGTATGTGACATTACATTTGAGCCAAAGTGTGAATTTGGACTTATCGGCAGATTGTCGTCTAAAAGAGATGGTTTTTGACAATGTCGACCCTGATGGGTTTTGTTGTAATGTTGTTTTTACTAAGATGACCTTTACCTTAAGTCATGTTTTTGCTTGCTAAAAGTGAACTCTGACTTTATAAACGTGTTTTAGTTTCGTTAGTTTTGGTCTTTGACTTTAAGGACGCCTGTTAATGAAGTAAGGTGTTTTACGACTTTAAGCCGAATTTTTGTTCAAGTCGTATTTGTTTTAACTTTA
>BLSH010345103.1:583-25108 GCA_018402905.1 Glandirana rugosa | reverse complement strand
CACTTCTTATGCCGTTCCCCAGCTTATAAGTTAATACCCCCTAATACAAGCATGGTGAAACTCGTCCCAGCATCTTACGTCGTGGCCGATCGTTAGGATTTGATGGCGCGAGAGAAGGTAAGAATGGCAGGGACAGCTCAAAGGGAATTGTTAACCAACTCCAACAAGGCCTAAGCATGGTTTCCTGCTTGGACAGGGTGGTGGTTGAACTTAGGAAACGATTGAACAATTTCTCATCCATTGTGGATGGGGTGTTCAATGAAACCGTTGAAGCTGTGAGGGAGATCTCACAGGAACAGCGACAGAGTTTATTACAGGAAAAGATGACACTTGATTATCTTGTAGCACAAAAGGGGGGTTTCTGTGAGTTCAGCAGAAGACTGTTGTACCTGGATGACAGGCACTTGTGACAAGGTCCAAGTCCATATGGATAAAGTTAGGTAGAGCCAGAGCTATAGCCAGTGAAGGTTGGAATCCTTTCTAAAGGGTTTGGGAGATTTTGGAGAGTTCGTGTTCTTTCCATAGGATCCTGGTTGAAGGAAGTAGGGATACATATACTCATGTTGTTTTGTTTCTATTCTATATGCCATGATGAGATGTTCCTGCTGCCTGATCGATCAAGTCACCAAAGCCCGAGCAGATGACCACATTTTCCTAGCCAAGACAAGAGGTCCCCTGAAGTCCAGCCCATGTACCAGATGCTGAGGATTCCAGCGATCGCTATAACCCCCACATCATGCTTTCCCTCTGAGTTATCCCTCCCGAAGAATACGTGTCAACCATGCTTTTCTTTTGTTCAATGGATGGACTGAATGTTTCATTTTTTCTTTTTTGATTGGACTGGAGTTCGTGTTTAGAAGATGACAAGATTCATCGAGGGACACATGGGAGCATATGACAAGAGGAGGAACTGTTGTAGAAATTTAGGATGTGTATTATGTATTGTCACAGTGTCTCCCAGTGTCGGTTTAACGATATTCTCTGTGTATAGTGAATATGGCTTTAACCGATATTGAGGTAAGGCCATTTACAATGGAAAACTTCCATTGTTTGGTAAGCACACGCTACCCGCCCGATCATCCCGGCCGGCAGGCGCTCTGAGCGGTTATCGCTGGAGCAAACACCGGTCCGGATCTTTGAGGTGCAATGCACGTTCTGTGGCGCGGGTGTATTACCGTCAATCAGGGGGCCCCTGTCTTCTGTACAGATCGATCTGCTTGGCGGCAGTTTACTTGCATTATGGAATTAGTATTGCCTTTTATGTAAGGATAATGATTTGTAGGCTTTCTGTGGCATCTGATCAATGTGGCAGAGATCTGCAGCTATATTCCTTTGTGTTGTAATTTACCCTTTAATGGAACAGTAGCATAATCGCTATGGAGTATAGTTCATAGAGCTGTATTTGATAGTGATTCGTTGTAATTGGCAGGTTGTGCATGGATGGTGATTTGTTGTATAGCCTCTGTGAAGATAGCACATGGCTTTCATTGTCAGCTGTTTCTCATACAGGCCAGACAACATCCCCATGCATGCATGCCTTTCCTATTGTATAGTTTGAATATAAACAAGTGTGTCATTGGTTGGTGGTTTTGTATTGAGCTCATGTCATGTGACTGTGCCTTGGAGGCTGATTGGCTGATTGTGAAGCCATCAAGCCCTATTGTTCTCTCTGTTTGACCAGTATAAATAAAGGCTGAAAAGCAGAGTTCAGCAGGACAAGATCCCTGAGAGCGAGCATGTGAGAAAAGCAATCTGCGTCTGTGTCTGCTTCAACACGTGTGCACTCAAATGCATTATGCAAAAGAGCTGAAAAGTGCGCTTATTAGCGCAGGCAAAATATAATGCATACAAGGTATTATAATTGCCCTTACAATAGATGCATGGCTGAGCATGAATGCATGGATGGATGGGTGAGCACAGATGCATGGGTGAGCACAGATGGATGGCAGAGCATGGGTGAGCACGGATATATGGGTGAGCATGCATGAATGGGTGAACACAGATGCATGGGTGAGCATGGCTGAATGGGTGAACACGGATGCATGGGTGAGCATGGCTGGATGGGTGAACATGGATGCATGGGTGAGCACAGATGGGTGAGCATGCATGGCTGAGCATGGATGCATGGCTGAGCATGAATGCATGGATGGATGGGTGAGCACAGATGCATGGGTGAGCACAGGTGGATGGCAGAGCACGGATGCATGGGTGAGCACGGATGGATGGGTGAGCATGCATGAATGGGTCAACACAGATGGATGGCGGAGCACGGATGCATGGATGAGCATGCATGCATGGGTGAGAACAGATGGATGGCAGGGCACGGATGCATGGCTGAGCATGGATGGATGGGTGAGCACAGATGCATGAGTGAGCATGCATGGATGGGTGAGCACGGACGCATGGGTGAGCACAGATGGATGGCGGAGCACGTATGCATGTGTGAGCATGCATGCATGGGTGAGCACAGATGGATGGCGGAGCACACATGCATGGGTGAGCACACATGCATGGGTGAGCACAGATGGATAGCGGAGCACGGATGCATGGGTGAGCATGCATGCATGGGTGAGCACAGATGGATGGTGGAGCACGGATGCATGGGTGAGCGTGCATGCATGGGTGAGCACAGATGGATGGCGGAGCACGGATGCATGGGTGAGCACACATGCATGGGTGAACAAAGATGGATAGCGGAGCACGGATGCATGGCTGAGCATGAATGCATGGATGGATGGGTAAGCACAGATGCATGGGTGAGCACAGATGGATGGCAGAGCACGGATGCATGGGTGAGCACGGATGGATGGGTGAGCATGCATGAATGGGTTAACATGGATGCATGGGTGAGCATGGTTGAATGGGTGAACACGGATGCATGGGTGAGCATGGCTGGATGGGTGAACATGGTTGCATGGGTGAGCACGGATGGGTGAGCATGCATGGCTGAGCATGGATGGATGGGTGAGCATGCATGGCTGAGCATGAATGCATGGATGGATGGGTGAGCACAGATGCATGGGTGAGCACAGATGGATGGCAGAGCACGGATGCATGGGTGAGCACGGATGGATGGGTGAGCATGCATGAATGGGTGAACACTGATGCATGGGTGAGCATGGCTGAATGGGTGAGCACGGATGGGTGAGCATGGATGCATGGGTGACGGATGAGTGAGCTTGGATGAGGCTGGATGGGTGAAGCCGGATGGGTGAGCATGGTTGGATGGATGGGGGGGTCCAGACTGGCACATAGCAGTGCTGTTGGCACTTCAGATCCTGCCCACAGCACCGCTGCTTCTCATCTCTCCCCCCTTTCCTGTCACACTGTATCGATCGTTGCAGAGAGGGGAGAGACAAGCCGGATATCCACCGGCTTGTTTACACGTGAAATGACGGAGCGATCACGTGGTAAACGGCCGATGTGATCCGTGATGCGCTGGGTCTCACGGACCCGGCGGTCACGGATGTTCCCGTGTGTGAGCGGGAGCGCGATTCTGGGAGGACATTATAGTAAGCCATCCCAGAACAATGGATCCACATTGCGGATATGTATTTACATTACACGGACGGCTAGTGGTTAAATCGCATCACAGCCACCTTCACACTTGATTACTAAATAGAGTACAGATATAACAATCCAATACAGACAGTAATTATTATTATAACAAAAAACAATTATATATAAAACATTTTTTTTTAAATGTATAAAAAAATGTAAAATTGATAAAATGATACCATCTATCACTAATAAAACAGTTGAGTTCAAAATCCACATCAAGGCCTCTGGGGACAAGGACCTTAGCCTCAAATATCCAAGAAGACTCTCTTTTGTTCAACTGTCTAATAAAATTTCCCCTTTTCCAGTTTCTCTCTACTCGCTCAATTCCCCAAAACTTAAAAGAACTTATTGTGAACACATTTAAATTGTTTAGACACGTTGTGTGTAATCACCCCTTTTTTTAATATTCCTAATGTGTTCCTCCACTCTAATATGTAGGGCTCTGGGTGTGCGGCCAATATACTGGAGCCCACATCCACACTCCAGGATTTATATCACCCCAGTAGTGGCGCAGGTAATGATGTCTCTGATTTGGTACCCTTTCCCTGTGCTTGTAGATATGAACTCTTTCCTCTTTTTGTTATTGGTCCTAGCATGTAGACATGCCAAACACCTGCCACAGGCATGAAAACCAGTCAAAATTTTTTTAAAATGTTGTTTAGAGCACAACTATTTTTGGTATAGAGGTAATTATTATTTACAAACTAGGGGCATAGTCATGGGGGCCAGGTTCGCACCTAGTGTGGCGAACCTCTTCATGGCTTGTTGGGAGACAGAAGAGGTATTAGCAGTATGTCTAAAGGAACTTATATGTTATAAAAGGTATATAGATGACCTATTGATTATTTAGAATAGTGATCTATTGTCCTTTGATTTGGTTTAGGGCAACTATGAATGGAAATTCCAAAAATATCAAATTAACCTGGACCATTATAACAGAACAAATAGTATTCCTAGATCTGGATATATTCAAGGATAAGGATAGGCTTCTTACCAGAAATTATTTTAAACCAACTGATAAGAACTCTTATCTGCCTATGGATAGCTGCCATCATCACACCTGATAATATCCCTAAGGGACAGTTTATTAGAGTGCGTAGAAACTGTTCCAAACAATCAGATTATCTTCTGAACTTAGAGGTTTTGGCTAACAGATTCATAGAAATGGTTACAATTCCTTGTCGATTTTAAATTATACAGTATACAGAATACAGTACTAGTAATGGATAGACAAGTGTTGTTACAGGATGGCCATAGAAATGATACACGCCCTTTTTAGTATAAACTGATCTTGGACTATAATGTACAGTTCAGAAAGATAGAAAATATTATAAAAAAACATTGGAACATTCTCAGGAAGGATAAACTATTGGGGCCTCTTTTGCCAGTACACCCGGGTTTTATTTAAAAGAAAGCCCCCACTCTAAAAGATAAACTAGTGCCTGGAGTCATAGACCCACCTATACAGAAGAGAAGCACTATTTTCAACTTTTTGACTGTTTTTTATGCCTGTGGCAGGTGTTTGTTATGTCGGCATGCTAGGATCAATAACAAAAAGAGGACAGAGTTCATATCTACAAGCACAGGGAAGGGTACCAAATCAGAGACCTCATTACCTGCGCCACTACTGGAGTGATATATATGCTGGAGTGTCGATGTGGGCTCCAATATATTGGCCGTACATCCAGAACCGTACATATTAGAGTGGAGGAACACATTAGGAATATTAAAAAAGGGGTGGTTACCCACAATATGTCTAAACATTTTAAATATGTTCACAATAAAAGTCAGTTCTTTTAAGTTTTGGGGAATTGAGCGAGTAGAGAGACACTGGAGAGGGGGAAATTTTATTAGACAGTTGAGCAAACAAGAGTCTTTTTGGATATTTGACACTAAGGTCCCTGTCCCCAGAGGCCTCAATATGGATTTTGACCTCAACAGTTTTATTAGTGATAGATGATATCATTTTATAATTATTTTTTTATACATATTTAAAGAATTTCTTTTAATTTTTTTATTATATAATTTATTTTTTTATATATATTTTTTTTTAATTCTGTTATAATAATAATTACTGTCTGTATTGGATTGTTATATCTGTACTCTAGTAATTAGTGTAAAGGTGGCCGTGATGCGATTTAGTGGATATGCATGCTCCGGTTATTAAACACATGTCATTGTGTTTTTCCCTGTAGTATTGTGTCCCCATATAATTGTATCAGTGACTCCTTCCTTGGACACGTGGTTTCCTGTGGGAGAGAACGGGGAAGGCTTATCAGCTGCTCGCGTGTGTTTAAGAAGTTAGGGAGTATATAAACAGTGAATTTACGTCTTTAGCTCCACCCCTACTTAAGTCAACGCTCTGATGACGCGCGTCTAGGGGCAGAGCTTGCGCATCGACATCACATCGTGGCCATCTTGAAACTCATTATGTCTGAAAGTGTTTCCAGTCTGCACGGCTTATAGTGCCATCCTTGTGAGTAGTTTTCCTATTTTTATACCATTACATTTTTAAACAGAGAGCACTAGATTTTGCCTTCCTTTTTTACATACCATCTGGCAAGACGGGGTTCATATCCCATAGGAGCAGGTGGTTTGAAGGAAGGAGGTGATTATCAGCATCACGCTAAGCTTTCTCTATTATCCCCAGAGGGGAATACTGATTTAATTCAGATGTGAGGCGAGCAGCCTGTGAGACTGGTGGAGGAGAGCACAAGCAGTTTGGATTATTTTTGCAATACTTTTAGATAGTTTTGAATTTACTTCATTCAATCACTGGATATTAATATATGAACTTATTACACTCATTTCTAGAGATTATGTATTTTAGTCTTTCTTTATATTAACAGTTTTTTAGATGTCATTAATATTGATTAATTATTAGCATTAATAGCGCAGCACTGTTTTTGGTAATTTTATGTCTATTTGAGTGGAGAGAGAACACTTGTTAGTGACAGCAGCGATTATCATTGGTTTATTTATTTGCACTTTATATATTTGATTGCACAGATTGATATTTCTATATATGCTATTGAGGAATTGACTAAGGCTCCGGTGGATGCACCTAAGCACAAGTCTCCAGGCTCAGATGGCCTTCCTGCAGAGGTGTACTCTGGGTATGGGTCTGTTCTTCTCCCTCCACTTTTGCAGGCCTTACGTGAGGTGGCTAGAACAGGTCATTTGCCTGACTCCATGAAGGAGGCCATTATCGTGGTGCTCCCCAAGCCGGGAAAGGACAGTCTCTTACCAGGCTTCTACTGTCCCATTTCTTTATTAAATACAGATGTTAAGCTCCTTGCTCGTATTTTTCCTAATAGGCTCTCTGGGGTAATTGGCTGTCTGGTCCACCGAGACCAATCTGGGCTCATCCCGACACGATCAATGGCAAACAGTATAGTGTGTGCGAGTTCTCTACTCTGCTCCCTGTGTTAGGATACGTATTAATAATTCTCTCTCTTCCCCCTTTTCCTTGCATAGGGATACTTTTCAAGAGTGTCCACTGTCCTTCCTTCTATTTGCACTGGCGGTGAAACCTTTGGCCATGTTAATCCGTAGGAACCATGCCATCGTATGCTTCCGTAGAGGCCCTTTGGAAGATAAGTTGTCACTTTATGTGGATGATGGATTAATATATCTGGGAGATACTTATGACTCTCTGCGAACTTTAATGGGAACGATCATTAATTTTGGTGAATTTTCTGGATTTACCATAAATTGGTCTAAATCCTTTATCCGCTGGTATCACCACTTCCTGCAGATGCCTCTCAAATTACTATTGTCACTTCATTCAAATATCTGGGAGTGGTGATATCCCTGGACCCTTCTGAATACCTGACACTTAACTTAACTCCTTTATTGGACAAACAATGGATTAAATGCCAAAGTTGGTGCAAATTACCATTATCAGTAGTGGGGTGGGTAAATTTGATAAAGATGATTTGGGCCCCACAGCTCTTATATATCTTCCATACCTCACCTATGTGGATATCTAATAAATGGTTTAAACGTATTGATACCCAATTTCGTGATCTTATACGGAATAAGAAAAAAGCCCATATTAGCCTGAACACCCTACAATATGGCAAGAATAGGGGGGGTTGGCTGTTCCACACTCCAAGATGTACTTTTTGGCATCCCAATTGCACCAATTCGCAGGATGGGAGCTTGGGGACACTACTGATTCTATTGTTCAATTAGCGTCTTTATGTAACGCTAACAGCTGGTTCTCATCTGGAGATGGATCTCCCAGGTATCCACCCTTCTTCTCCAAAGGCGAGTCTGATTCGGAAAGTTTGGCAGGCAACCAGGGAGGCATTGTCCATTACTGGCCCTATGGAGTTTACTCCTTTGTGGAATAATTATCCTGTACTATACAAGCTACAGGGATTTTCCTCATAGAGGCAGCAAAGGATTTGGTTCATTAATCAATTATACACTGGTAGCACCCTAAAGAAGTATGACTACTTTTCACTAACACAAACAATTCTATCAATATCTCCAACTCAGGTATGCGCTGCAGAAAACGAACGCCTAATTCAACTGTGTCCAGTTCCCCGCTACTGCAGGAGGTTTTGCAGGCTACCACTCGCAAGTGTTTGATATCGTGAATTTACGCAGTACTGTTATTATTCATTCAGGACTCGCTTTACTTAAATACAGAGCCCACTGGATTACTGATATTGGAGATATAGATGGTGATCAATGGGATATGGCCATGGAGTCGCTTGCATACGTATTGGTATCGGCTTCTTGTAAACTCTCGCAACTATTCATCCTGAACAGAACTTATCGTACACATGATAAATTATTTGATTGGGGTCGGAGAGATTCTCCTTTATGTCCGAAATGCAAAATTCACAGAAGGGACTTTATACACATGATCTGGTGATGCCCGAAACGTACACAAAATTGGTTATACAGGTTATTTCTGACCTAGCTCAAACACCTATACCTCTCATCCCGTTGGTGTGTCTGTTCAGTGCGATTGATGCTTAAATGAATCCAAAATGTCTACATCATGGTAACTAGATTATTGTATCTTGCTAGGAAACGAATTGCCTGATTTTTAATGGTGTCTACAGTGCCAAGTACCAAGGCTCAGTGGGTTACTTATGTTAATTCTCTTCTACTTAGAGAACAGCTGGCTTATCGCCATCGCAATACAGTCAAAAAGTTTAACCTTATCTGGCAGAGCTGGCTAGACAACTCTAGTCTTGCCTCTCCACAGTTAGTGATGGATATATTGCTACAATTTGAAACCCTCCAAGAGTTCTAGTGGTTTTCACCTGAGCTTCTGTGCACATGTCCATTAACAAGCTAGGGTTGTTTTTGTTTTCTCTGTGTTTGTGTTTTTTCGTTTCTACACAAAAATGTTTATATGAGCTACATATCAGGTGTCTGCCTTTGATTTATATATATTTATATATATATATATATATATATATATATATATATATATATATATACTTTTTTTTTTATGCTGTTAGCAAACCTTTTGTATATGACAGCATACATTTCACTTCTCTTCCCTCATTCCAACGGGAACCTAGAAAGGATATTATTTCTGTATCATTATAGGAAAATGCTGTGACCCTACTTCCTGCTTGGTGGAGCTGCACTATAGAAAAAGAATGTTTGATTATACAGAGTAAAAATTTCCAAAAATTATTTAAAGATTTTCTTTAAAATTAAAAATCAAAAATACAGTTCCAGAAATACTCAGACACATAAATATTAAATGTTTTCTGGTCACAATGGGGTAAAATTCGTAAACATAGTATCCTACCTAAAGTCGGTCCTTTCCTCCTGTACAGAGAGGGTCCGAAGAATGTTCTGAGTTGCTAGAGCAGATTCTGTTTTTCTTGGAATAATTTCTTTTTTCTCTTCAGTGTCTCCTTCTGATGGCCGCATGATTCTCTGTTCTTGAAGAGACCTCACATACAGCTCAGAAAAACTCCTAATAATAAAACAAAGAGAGATCTTAGTCAACGTAATGAACAGATTGGTAGGCATGCTATTAACTATTTTGCCTATATGTTGTATTACCTGCGAGGCTTCCCAGCTTCATCTGGAGGCAGAGTCGTCACAGTAACTTTCTTTGCACGAATAAACAGCGTACGAACATCCTCAGGGGTCAATGAGCAGAATGGTTGGCCGCAGATGGCTACTAACCTTGCACCAGGACAAAGTCCTACAGTTTCAGCCATGCTGAATCTCTCTACTTCAGTTACAAAGCCCCCTGAATCTGCGTTGAAGCCAAGCTGCCCAAGACCATTTCTTAGCAATGGAATTTCACGGGTCTCACAGCCACCTGACACAACCTAAGATAAGAAAAAACATGAAATTATTAGTGAAAGGTTATGTTAATTTGGACGCTTGTACATTTTACTTATCATTGTGGTAATATTTATACCATACTATTTGTTAAAGATGTGTTTCGATATCAATCTTTTAGAAGGGCAATTGTCCTGCATTTTAAAGAAACAGTCATGTCATGGGGACAAAGGGAAAACATATTTATTAAATATTTTCTTCAGCTCTGTGTATACAAAGGAGCATGGGGGAGCTCAAGTCCACAAATGATCCACAAAGGCCCAAAAGTGATACGGTCCAGAAATATTTAGACCAAATAAAGGTGAATAAAGCATCTGGACCAGATGGCATCCACCCACTGATCCTAAAAGAAGTAAGCTCTGACATTTCAAAGCCATTGTTTCTAATTTTTAGGGACTTGTGAATGACTGGATTAGTACTACTAGATTTGGGTAGGGCCAATGTGGTGCCTATGTTTAAAAAGGGATCAAAGTCTTTACCAAGTAACTATAGACCTGTTAGTTTAACTTCTATAGTTGAGAAGATACTGGAGAGTTTAATAAAAGACCACATAGATGAGTTCTTGCTGGAAAAAAATATTTTAAGCAACAGACAGAATGGATTCATGAAAGACAGAAGTAGTCAAACAAACCTGATTTCTTTTTATGAGGAGTAAAACCTTGGACAGAAGGGTGGCTGTGAGCGCAGTATACTTGGATTTTGCAAAAGTGTTTGACACAGCTCCCCCATACAGCTAATGTGTAAGGTAAAGTCTACAGACTTGGAAAGATCAGTTTATAAATGGATAGAAAAATGGCTAAAAGACAGAATTCAGAGAGTAGAGGTTAAGGATTCTTACTCTGAATGGTCTAAGGTTATCAGTGGTGTACCAAAAGGTTCAGTGTTGGGACCCTTACTTTTTAATATCTTTATAAACTATATAGGGTCTGGGATTAAAAGTACCATTTTAGTGTTTGCAGATGACACCAAGATATGCAGTGGAATAACGTCCTTACAGGATGTCTCCAACATACAAGCCGACCTCAATACACTGTTTAATTGGGCAACGGTGTGGCAAACGAGGTTTAACTGTTTGCCAACCAGCTGCCGCAGTTATACGCAAATTGCTGTACCAGTATGGTGGTCCCTTTAATGGCTATAGCAGGCGAGCGTGCCTGCAGCGCATCCTTGGAGCTGATGCACGTAGCCGCGATGTCTGCCAGCCACCCACGATCGCTCCACAGAGAGCCAGATCTGTTTTACTCTGTTGTATTCTAATCTTTTGTTTTCTGTTATATTCTTTTCTAGTCTGTTTTTTACTTTTCTTTTACTTTGTTTTCTAGTCTATCTTCTCTCTGGAAATTGGAAAACTATTCATATTTGGGAACTTTTCGAATTTGAAAACTATTTGAAAACTTTTCGAATTTGAAAAGTATTCAAATTCGAAAAGTATTCGAAAACAATTAGAAAATGATTTGACTTTGAATTGCGTCCAAATTTTTTTTCATTATTTCGGAGTCGTTTAAATTCGGTATTATCGTAATTCGGAAATTTGGATGCATTTGAATTTCCGAAAAACAAAAATTCGTCCGAATTTTAATTCGGAATGAAAGGAACCGCACACGTCTAGCAGAAATGTTGGACAGGTTCTTCTGAGCTCATGTCATGATTGGCTCTACATCTTGAAGAAGGCTCAGGCTGCGAGCCCCTCTCTGCCTCCTTATGTAAGAGGCTGTTGTGGTGTTGAACAGCCTCAGAAACACAGAAGTCCCCCTTACTAAGTGACTGAAGGCCAGCAAGGCGCGGAAGGCCGCACAAAGCTCCAAGATGTTTGATACAATTCCCAGACAGTGGAAGTTCCACTGGGCTGGGCAACCTCTGAGAGGCAATGTGCCCCCCAGTCCTTGCAGCTGGCGTAGGCCTTAATCCTTATTCAGCTGATAGGAATGATCGAGTGACAGTTGAGAAGGTTCTTCCTCAATAGCCACCAAGGGAGGCTCCTCTTCATTGATGGGGAGATGTGGATCCTTTGATGCTTGTCTCCCGATCTCCACTGTCATAGAAACCCCTTTTGAAAGGGACGCATTCTCCATAAGGCTCTTTTGAGCATCGGGGCTGTGGAGACCATGATCATCAGGCACTGAGATGCTTGGAGATGAGAGGCTGACAGAGCGAAGGAGATCTTGCTCTGGATCATGGGAATTTTCTCCACTGGAAGGGAGATAGTGGGCCATGTCAATCTGGCAGAGACTGTGTGGGTGGCTTTTCTCTTGATTTACCAGCCAGCCAAATTCCTGAAGAATCTAGAGAGCTTGGTCTCTGTGTTCCACTAGAAGCCCCCTGTCTCGGCACAGCAGAAGTAGGTTGTCCACATAGTGGTGCAGTCGTACGCCCTTCTCACGCAGGGTAGCAGAAGAAAGAACCTGTATCTAAGGAACAGAGAAAAATTTCCAGCACACACCGGCATGGGGGGGGGGGGGTTGTAGCGGGGAGGCAAAGATAATGCCTAACCACTCACCTATCCTGGCTGGGGCACAGACTTGGGGACACCAAGACTGCTGACAGGAATCTCAACCATACCTATGGACCTGTCAGCTTTTAAGTCCCCGCTGAGATGCATCCACCCCCATGCACCAAAACTCGCCCTGGAATCCAATCCAGCTAGCTGGGATGTGAAACTGCTACTGCGACTGCACATACCCAAACCAAGCCTCGGTTCAGCCCAAGGCTTTGCACACGCGCAGGACCACCTGAAAGTCACCAGCATGGTGGAGATCAGTGGCATGGGATGCAGAAGCGTTCCAGCCACCATGAGATACCGGAGGACACTAGAGCCAGGAACAGAAAGTAAATGCATAAAAACAAAAGGCCACTAAAATGAGCATATAGGAGAGCATAAGGGAGATCAACCCAAGCGACCTGGATCCCAGAGGCAGGAACAGCAGAGCACATCATCATGCTGGGCACACTTAAGAGGTCACCTGCTGTTAGCAGGGCATCTGACCTGGTGCAACTGCTGGCCATTCCGTTATCACAGGTGTTGATCTTCTGCGCAGGTGTGCCATTCACCACCCTGCTGTTAGCTGGAGCCATCCCGGAAACTTCTGGACACCACAAGACACCACAGGATGCTCCTCATATCCATGAGACCCCGTCACCACGTCTTCCAAAAGGTAGGAAACTTCATACGAACTGGTCCTATGAGTGAGAAGGATAAAAAAGGAATGCGGCTTCTGGCTCAGCCTGCAAATTTATGGGAGTGGGGTCCTATGCGGTAGGAGCGAGGGGGGAGTTACCCAAAACATATGCTGCCATGGGAGTCTGTCAGGAAATAACATTTGCTCTAGTTGACTTTATATAATTTGTTTTACTGCAGCTGTCTATCCATGAGGATGCTAATAGTATTACATAAAGCTTGGGTCAACAAGGAAATTCACACATCTGTACATGAAATACCACTATAACTACCACATACCCCCATCCTCTAGTTTCCTTTTAAAGCATGCCTACTCATATTTGTGTGTGGGTTCAAACCATGGCGGTTAAAAAAAAAAAAAAAAACAACAGTAATGTTTATACTGCTATGCTGGCATTACTGGCAATATTACTGGGGTGTGGAAATTAATACAGTATATCAGTTGTAGAGAATGTTACTGTTTTATTTTACAATATATGTTATAATTAGCTAAGCAGCTAATGTTCCATCACAGTAGTACTCTTGCTAATCAATATTGTATTCCTAAAATATTATATTATTATATTACTATAATATAACATTATATACTTCTTTCTGACAAATACATGAATTACCAGAATAGCAGTACAAACCTGCACATAAAACATTAAATCTGCAAAACTTAATCTGAAAAATGTTTTTATAATGCAATCCTGCTAAATGCAGGTGAGACCTCTATATAATGTTATCAAATCTTAAATGATAGTACCTCTCAGGGCATTTCCTTCTTAAAGAGGAGGTCTGCCCAGAACTCAAAAAATTAAAAGACAGCAGCTACACATACTGTAGCTACTGGCTTTTAATAATAGGTCACTTACCTGTCCTGGAGTCCAGCGATGTTGGCACCGCAGCTAATGTTTCTATCAGCTGTTGGGTGCTGCTGCCGCCATTGCCGGTAGGGGAACCTGGCAGTGTAGCCTATTGCGCGAGGCACCAATGCGCTCTTCTACTGGCCCAATGGTGGGGTAAGGAAGAGGAAGGAGGAGGGGGGTGAGCTAGTGACGTAGTTTGCCGTGGGAACAGGGTGCCTGTCAAAGACAGGCATCCGCTCCCCCCTGAAAGGTGCCAAATGTGGCACCGGAGGGGGGGGGACAATTGAGCGTAAGTTCCACTTTTGGGTGGGACTCCGCTTTTATTAAATATAAAGATTTAACATAAGATGTACATTGCACATTGACATATCATGCGCTGCAATTTTAACCTTGATATGGACCAATATTCTTCTATTTATTAAGGTACTGACATTTGGCAACTATATCATATATTCATTGGTGTACATCCTTTTCCTTATCTGGAAAACAACATGCTTACATTAGGATCTTTCAGCCTATCCTGGCTTTGCAAATATTGGCCAAAAGGTCAATGGTGGAAACTCACAAACACAATTTGTTGTTAACATTTCTGAATTTGTGTCACAGGCAAAGGCAAATATAGCATTTAACCAGTTCCCTACCAAACCATAGTAAAATGACGTCGGCAGGAACACTCCCTCGATTCGGGCGGGCGTCATATGACATCCGCAGCTTCTCGCCGTTACTGCGGGGCCCGCAGCGACATGATCGCATGTCCCTGAGGACACAGCCCCTCCCCGATCGGGGTAATGAGCCAATGAACTGGGCTTTTTACCATGTGACCAGCTGTGTCCAATCACAGCCGGCCACTTTGTTGATGTACGTGGCCGCGGCTCGTGCGCATCCCCGGGGACACGCAACGCGGTGATCGGGGATGAGGCTTGTCCCTCAGACAAAGCCCGGCCCCGATCAGGGTAAAGAGTCAATGAAATTACTCTTTACCATGTGACCGGCTGTGTCCAAACACAGCCGGTCATAAATGTATACAATCCGCCAGTAACGCGTTGTTACCGGGCTCTTCACCTCATACACCGATCCAGTGTGAGAAGAGAACGGAATAGTGAGTTACCAGTTTCTTGTATGATTTACTTTGCCCAGACTGTGCCCCACTAAAATAAAGAGTACCTGTCTGAGCTCATCAGAGTACCTGTCATCTGATTTGAGTACCTGTCAGTGAGCTCATCAGAGTACCCTATCATCACATCAGAGTACCTGTCAGTCCATCAGAGTACCTGTCAGTCCATCAGATTACCCGCCATACCATCAGAGTACCTGCCATACCATCAGAGTACCCACCATACCATCAGAATACCCGTCATACCATCAGAGTACCCTATCATCACATCAGAGTACCTTTCAGTGCATTAGAGTACCCGTCAGTCCATCAGAGTACCAGTCAATCCATCAGAGTACCAGTCAATCCATCAGAGTACCCGTCAATCCATCAGAGTACCTATCAGTCCATCAGAGTACCTACCATACCATC
This sequence comes from Glandirana rugosa, assembly GCA_018402905.1. Taxonomy (NCBI): domain Eukaryota; kingdom Metazoa; phylum Chordata; class Amphibia; order Anura; family Ranidae; genus Glandirana; species Glandirana rugosa. The sequence goes on along the minus strand of BLSH010345103.1, from coordinate 9,663 downwards.
AGAGTACCTGTCAGTACATCAGAGTACCCGTCAGTCCATCAGAGTACCCGTCAGTCCATCAGAGTACCCGTCAGTCCATCAGAGTACCTGTCATACCATCAGTGTACCTGTCAGTCCATCAGAGTACCCGTCAGTCCATCAGAGTACCTGTCATACCATCAGAGTACCTGTCAGTCCATCAGAGTACCTGTCATACCATCAGAGTACCTGTCACCCTGCCTGAGTACTTGGCACCCCACCTGAGTACCTGTTACACCATCTGAGTATATAAACAGAAGCCCGCGCTCACCGATAGTTAATGAGATATTTGATATTATTAGCAAAACATAGAATGGAAATTGGGCCGCACGAAAAAAACAACTGATCCAATTGTTGAAAAATATATACAAAACTATTGCAGCGCCAAAAAAAACATAATAAAGAAAAAAAAGGGAAAAATATATGACGGAAATAAATATATAGACTGTTCTAATGTCCCAATGAAAGGAAGATGACTGTATGAAAGGTGAAATCTTGTAATTCGTTAATCCTTATATGACATAAACAGTTCAAATTCTTATCTGTAATAGAGGTTCTCAAGCCCACAGGGTATTCTGATAAAATCCAATACACCAATGATGGATGTAAGCTTACCAGAATCCTGTAGGTAATGCGCAGATATCAAAATTTCATCTCTGGAGTAAATGGTCTGGTGTCCTCAGAATCCTGTAGAAAATGTGCAGATATCGAAATTCCAACTCGGGAATAGAATGGTCAGACGTCCTCTGTCCGTGGATGCCAAGGTAAGGAGAAGGGGAGAAGGAAGGAAGGATTCATGTCCACGTGGATGGCTCCAACCTCTCCAACCGATTTTTCTCAAACCATAGCAGTATACACCATACCGTGATAGATAGAAAGAAAAGAACCGCAATAGTGTGATACTGTATATTGAAAATGTATTTTATCTGAAAATATTAATAGTACTCACAATATGTTCAAGTAAAAAGAGCTCTTGTAATAAAATCAACCGTGACAGGGGGGGTCTGGAAAGCCGACGCGTTTCGGCTCCAAAAGCCGTCATCTGGGGTACCCCAGATGACGGCTTTTGGAGCCGAAACGCGTCGGGTTTCCAGACCCCCCCTGTCACGGTTGATTTTATTACAAGAGCTCTTTTTACTTGAACATATTGTGAGTACTATTAATCTTTTCTGATAAAATAAATTTTCAATATACAGTATCACACTATTGCAGTTCTTTTCTTTCTATCTATCACGGTATGGTGTATACTGCTATGGTTTGAGAAAAATCGGTTGGAGAGGTTGGAGCCATCCACGTGGACAGGAATCCTTCTTTCCTTCTCCCCTTCTCCTTACCTTGGCATCCACGGACAGAGGACGCCTGACCATTCTATTCCCGAGTTGGAATTTCGATATCTGCACATTTTCTACAGGATTCTGAGGACACCAGACCATTTACTCCAGAGATGAAATTTTGATATCTGCGCATTACCTACAGGATTCTGGTAAGCTTACATCCATCATTGGTGTATTGGATTTTATCAGAATACCCTGTGGGCTTGAGAACCTCTATTACAGATAAGAATTTGAACTGTTTATGTCATATAAGGATTAACGAATTACAAGATTTCACCTTTCATACAGTCATCTTCCTTTCATTGGGACATTAGAACAGTCTATATATTTATTTCCGTCATATATTTTTCCCTTTTTTGTCTTTATTATGTTTTTTTGGGCGCTGCAATAGTTTTGTATACATCATCTGAGTACCTGTCATCCCATCTGAATACCTGTCCTGTGAGCCCCTAAGTGCCTGTACTAAAACCCAGCAGTACCTGACGTACAGCCAAAAAACTACTTGACGTGCAGCCCATTAGTTCTTGACGTGCAGCCCATTATTCCCTGACAAGCAGCCCATTAGTCCCTGACAAGCAGCCCATTAGTCCCTGACAAGCATCCTATTAGTCCCTGATGAGCAGCCTATTAGTCCCTGATGAGCAGTCCATCAGTATCACCTGTCATACAGCCACCAGGTCCAAAAGGGTATACACTCCAGAAGAAGCATATCAAATTCTAAGCCTAACTGATGACAGCAGTGGGGAGCTCTCATCGCCCAGTTACAGTTCCGATTCCAGTTCTGATTCAGAATACAAGCCCATCGAAGACAGTATATCCTCGTCTGAATTTGAGGAGAAAATAGTCTGTCCAAAAAGAAGACGGTTTGAAGACGAGGCAGCTACCAGCAGCGCCAGAGAGCCTAATGGCCAATTGGCAAATACCAACGGCGCTAGACCCCAGGAGGGGAGGCCCAGTACAAGCACCGGAATTTCACAGCAAAGAATTAGGGTCCAAACCCAGCTTCCAGATTCCTTGGCAAACCCACTGTGGTTGCCTTCTAGCACAGGGTCAGCCACAATCCCCTCTTTCACAGCACAGCCAGGTGTGCAGGCCAACACGGAAGGTTTTTCCGAAATTTATTTTTAAATTTATTTTTCCCTAATGAGCTAGTGCAAGGCATCGTGGACCAGACAAACCTTTATGCCCAATGACACATTCGGAACAACCCCAACTCATTCTATGCCTGTCCTTTTGAATGGAGACCTCTAACCGTGGAGGAGCTTAAATTATTTTTTGGCCTTACGCTCAACATGGGGATTTAAAAAAAAAGAAACTAACTCCGCGCATATTGGTCTACCCATCCCATCCTCCATATGCCAATTTTTTCATCTGTCATGACCAGGTCCCGTTGTGACATAATAATGCGGTTCCTGCATTTCAGCGATAACTTGCAGAGCCCCTCCCTGAAATCATCCTGACTGATAGATTGTATAAAATTAATTTCACAGATCGCCTGGAAATGAAGCAGTATATCCCCAGTAAGAGGGCCAGACTCCCATCTCCAGCACCCTGACTGTCCACCGTACATGGGAAGAAGCAGGAAAATTGTCTGGGAATTGGCATACCCACTCCTCAAAAAAGGATATCATATTTACATGGACAATTATTATAAGAGTTTGCCCCTTTTCCGCCACCAATATCGGAAGGATACTTTGGCCTGCGGTACAGCAAGAAAAAACAGGAAGGGCTTCCCACAGAGTCTAGTCAATACAAATCTACAAAAGGGGAAATCAACAAGCCCCAGGAACGAGGAAGTGTTGGCTGTGAAGAGGGATGGTAAATCCATAATGAAAATCCCTCTTCTGGAACAAAAAAGTCACGATTTACTATTTTCATATGGCCATGTACAATGCATATGTCACCTACCGGAAATCAACAGAAAGACCCAACTCCTTCCTAAACCTCATTGAAGACATCATTACTGCCCTTATATATCAACAAGGATCCCCCCCAGAAAGCATTCACTCAGATTGTGTCAACAGACTAAATGAGTGTCATTTTCCTGACCATATTCCCTCATTAGCAACCAGAAGAAGATGCCCAAAAAAAAAATGTGGGGTGTGCAGCAAAAGAGGAGTTAGGAAAGACACCAGTTTCTATTGTCCCTAATGTCCCTCCCAACCTGGGCTTTGCATCGGAGAATGCTTCAAACGCTTTCATACTCTAGTAAATTATTAGCCCATATTTCAAATAGACTGCCATTTCCCCATTTTCAATTCCTGTGCTGATTATTTCCCTGGAGCCTCATCCAACTATACCACTGCCTTCCATGTGAACTGACCCTGGCCTGTTTATTGACTATGCCTCTGCCTGCCATCTGTATTGTTTATCCGCCATGTTTCTGCCTTTCACGTGAACTGACCCTGGACAATATCAACTATGCCTCTGCCCGCCATCTGCATGTTTATCCGCCATATTTATCCCTTTCACGTGAACTGACCCTGAAATGTATGGACTATGCCTCTGCCTACTGTCTATTTCTGCCTTTTACCTGCACTGACCTCAGCCTGTTGACCATGTATTTGCCTGCCCCTTGGACTGATCTTTCACCCTGCTACACAGGGGTCTCACATATATGAGGGGCTCCAGAATGATCTGATTTGAGAAAACCAGTTATTGGTTTTCTCTTTGTTTTGTAATTCCCAGAACAGAGTCTGGTGTCCGGAGGCTTCAAAGTGATTTGGGTGGGAGAAGCTTCTACCTCTGTTCCCATTCTTTCCTGACCGAGGCAATAAGCTTGATGGTCCTGCCTACTGCCTGGACAAATACTTTGGCTGTACTGACAATATCTCTGCCTGCACTGACCCAGGACTTTTTATGGACCATGTGCCTGCTGCCTGGACCAATACTTTGGCTGTACTGACCATAGCTCTGCCTACTGCCTGTACTACGGACAGTATTCCTGCCTGCTGCTGACCACATCCCTGCCTGCTACCTGTACCAATGCTTTGACTGTGCTGCCAATATCTCTGCCTGTACTGACTATGGACAGTATTCCTGCCCGCTGCCTGTTTTGCTGTCGCTGTCCATGTTCCTGCCTGCTCTCTGGACCACTGCTCTCCTCTGTTGACCACTTCACTACTAAAACCGCAGGTAATCTTTTCTTTACCCTTTGCTAGGCAGAATGTATTTTGGTTTGTAATTGGTACGTCAGTACATGCTATGTGTTAGAAATATGAAGAGCCTTCAACAATGTGATAGGTTGGCAGGAATTTATGTGTATGATTTATGTCCCTTGAACACCCGGAGATGGATGTTGGGCCTCTGTATGTGGCCCAGGCTGTGTAAAAGTCTCACACATGTGGTATCACCATACTCAAGAGGAGTAGTAGAATGTATTTTGGGGTGTCATTTTTGCTATGTACATGCTATGTGTTGGAAATATCTTATGAATGGACAACTTTGTGTAAACAAAATGCGTTTTCATTTTTTTCTACATTTTCCAAAAACATTTGGAAAAAGAATTAACCGTTCAAAAGACAACATAGATTATACGTTGGGGTATTTGCTTTCCAAAATGGGGTCATTTTGAGGGCATTTTCATTGTCCTGCTGCTCCAGGGCCTTCAAAATTGTGATAGGTTGTCAGGAAATCATGTGTGTAATTTGTGCTTCTAAATCGCCTGAAGGTGCTATGTCAATGTTGGGCCTTTGTATGTGGCCAGACTGTGTTAAAGTCTCACACATGTGGTATTGCCATATTCAAGAGGAATAGCAAAATATATTTTGGGGTGTCATTTTTGCTATGTACATGCTATGTGTTGGAAATATCTTATAAATGGACAACTTTGTGTAAAAAAAATGTGGTTTCATTTTTTTCCCACATTTTCCAAAAACTTCTGGAAAAAATTACATGTTCAAAAGACTCATTATGCCTCATAGATTATACACTAGGGTGTTTGCTTTCCAAAATGTGGTCATTTTGTGGGCAATTCCATAGTCTTGGTGCTCCAGGGCCTTCAAAAGTGTGATACGTTGTCATCAAATTAGATGTGTAATTTATGCTCGTAGAACGCCTGGAGGTGCTACTTGGATGTTGGGCCTCTGTATGTGGCCAGGTTGTGTAAAAGTCTCACACATGTGGTATCGCCATACATATAGTATGCAAATGTTGTGTGTCAGAAATAACGTGTTAAAAAAAACAAAAAAACGAATTTCTTCATTTTGCAAAGAATTGTGGGGAAAAAAATTACAACTTCAAAAAATTCACCATGCCTCTTACTAAATACCTTGGAATGTCTACTTTCCAAAAAGGGGTAATTTGGGGGGTATTTGCACTTTACTGGCTTGTTAGTGTCTCACAAAATGAGATAGGCCGTCAGTACATCAGGTGTGATCAATTTTCAATGATTTGCACCATAGCTTGTAGACTCTATAACTAAATAATATACACTAATGTGGGTTATTTTTAACAAAGATGTGTAGCAGTATAAATTTTGGCCCAAATTTATGAAGAAAAATTACTTTTTTGCAAAATTGTACAATAGAAACTAAAAAAAGTGGGGTTTTTTCCAAAATTTTCTCTTTTTTTGCTTATATTGCAAAAAATAAAAAACCCAGCGGTGATTAAAAACCACCAAAAGAAAGCTCTTTTTGTGAGAAAAAAATGATACAAATTTTGTTTGGGTACAACGTAGTATGAGAGAGTAATTGAGATTCAAAATGTGAGAGTGCTGAAAGCTAAAAATTGTCTGGGCGGGAAGGGGGTAATATCCTGTGTTGAAGTGGTTAAAAAAATATAAATATGGCAGCATACTATATTGAAAATTGTCAGCACCATGTTGCCCTCTCTGTGCAAAAGTCTCAGGTAGCACAGCCTAGTGATTCGTTGATGGGTAAGTATCTATTAGTCATCTGAAAACCATCTTTTAACCACTTCTCGACCGCGTACTGTATATGTACGGCGGCATTGTGGCTGTATTCTGCAAATTGCCATATATAAGCGGCGATCCGCGCGTGCGCAGTTAGCAGACGGGAGCGGGATGTAAACACAGCAGTCAGGGCCTGATTAACATAGGGGCTATTGGAGCTGCAGCTCCAGGCCCCTACCTTAAAATAGGCCCATGCCAGTGAGTTATTAATGCTATTTAGCTCTGTGGGTGTACACCATTGTTATGTAAATTGCGGGCGGCATGCGCTATTGTTATGTAAATTAAGGGCGATCCGCATGCTCTATTGTTATGTAAATTAAGGGCGATCTGCAGGCGCTATTGTTATGTAAATCACAGGCGGCAGCTGAGTTCCACAGATTGCAGTGTAGCACAGCATAGAGGCTGAGTCTTGTTCTTTCCCCACAGCTTTCACCCCCATAGCGCAAAATACAGCAAATGGTACTAAATAGCGCCCAGGCAACAGATAGCACCCAAATCCTTACTCCAGTTAAGACCTGGAGATGTGCACATGGAAATAATGTTTAGCGCATGATATAATCACCTAAATTGTACTAAAATTTTGTTATTGTTTAATTAACCCCTTGCCGCCGGTAGGACGTCCATGGACGTCCTAGACTTTGAGGGGTAATATCTGAATGGTGCCAGCAGCTAGAGGCACCATTCAGATATCATTTTTTTCAGCTAGCGATTCTGTACACTACAAGAAGGATCATAGTGGCAGTTCAGCCGCTTGATCGTTCTTGTAGGCAGCGGGAGGGGACTCCCCCCCCTCCCGCCGCCATTCGGTGCTTCTCCCGTGCCGCCCGTACGATCGGCGGCAGGGAGAAGAGATCCGTCGCCGCTGGAGTGTCGTCAGGGAGATGACTGATGACCATCTGGTCACCAGTCATCTCTATGACCCTCGGAGGACCGGGCGCCATGTTATGACGTCACGCCCGGCCCGGCTTTAGTAAACAAAGCCGTGATCACGGCTGGAAAGGCTGGGATCTGAATTTTTTTTTCTGATCTCAGTCTTCCCAGCCTGCAGGAGAGATGTGAGGTCATATTGACCCCACCATCTCCCCATAAAGAGGACCTGTCACGCACCATTCTTATTACAAGGGATGTTTACATTCCTTGTAATAGGAATAAAAGTGATCAAAAAAAAAAAAATTAAAGACACAGTGTAAAAATAAAAAAATAAAAGTAAAATAAATAATAATAACAAAAAAAAAATTTAAAGTCCCCCCGTCCCCGCATGCTCGCACGCAGAAGCGAACGCATACGTAAGCCCCGCCCACATATGTAATCGGTGTTCAAACCACACATGTGAGGTATCGCCGCGTACGTTAGAGCGAGAGCAATAATTCTAGCACTAGACCTCCTCTGTAACCCTAAACATGTAACCTGTAAAAAATTTTAAAGCGTCGCCTATGGAGATTTTTAAGTACCAAAGTTTGGCGCAATTCCACGAGTGTTCGCAATGTTAAAGCATGACATGTTGGGTATCAATTTACTCGGCGTAACATCCTCTTTTACAACGTACAAAAAATTGGGCTAATTTTACTGTTTTGTATTTTTTTAATTCACTAAACTGTTTCTTTTAAAAAAAAAAGTGTTTGAAAAATTCCTGCGCAAATATCGTGTGATATAAAAAGTTGCAATGATTGCCATTTTATTCCCTAGAGTACCTGCTAAAAAAACATATATAATGTTTGGGGGTTCTGAGTATTTTTCTAGCAAAAAAATGATGATTTTTACATGTAGGAGAGGAGTGTCAGAAATGGCCCGGTAAGGAAGGGGTTAAAGATAATCTGCTTTTAAACTGTGTGAAAAAGTGATTTCTACACTGAAATATCTTAAAAAGTCTGAGAAGAGATAAATACCCCGTCTCTTTACTCCTAGGTGCAGAGCACAGCTGAGCATGGCCATCCATGGAGTAATTACAGGGCGCTATAGTAAATACCAAAATGAGAGCTGTGAGAGTTTTTTGGGAGTAAAAGTTGGAGCAATGCAGCCCAGTGCAATTTTCAGCCATTCATTCTAATACAATTGTAACTTCCCCAAAGAAATCCTTTTCATGTTGAGATGAAATGTATCTTTCTCTCAAAGAATTTGTCCTTGCAACAATGTTGCAATTTTGATAATCTATTTTGTTTTTAAGATTGGTAGAATGTTCAATCTTTTCATGTTTTGTTAAAATATTATTTTTTCTCTGTCACTTTCATTTGTTGATATCTAGCGCACAAAAATATTTCCCCAAACTCACACAGGTGTCTTTACAAACCAAAAACAATATCATTGCTTATGGAAATTTAAAATGAATCCTATTTGTTTTATTTTTTATTCTTTTCCAAATGATTTTAAAGAGGAAGTAAACCCTGATGGGTTTTACTTCCTCTTTGTTACTCTTTGTTACCCTGCAATTTAAAAGCATAATAGGCTAGTATGCATCGCATACGTTTCTCATTGTTTCTCCTTCATTTTGGGTAGTCCCAAATGAAGGAGAAATTTTAGTAAACCTTTTCTTATTTTTTATTTTGTTTATCCTAAGTAAAATTTAAAGGTATTCGTTACTATAACAAAAACCAAACATTTCTGTGGACACACTCAAACCCCTTTATAAAAACACGCGATCTATAGTTGTTTACTTTCACTGTCTCTTTTTTATTATAAAATTGTTTTGTACTTTTCTAACTTGTAAGATGGTTAGAATTTTTGTTTTATCTAATAGTTTTAACGTTGTAACAACGTTCCTGTTTAAGAAACTCTCTTTCTATGTAAAGTAGAGTTGTACTTTTCCTAAAGAAACCCCT